>JAVTVY010012056.1:0-57391 GCA_036873755.1 Hanleya hanleyi
AAGGCCGACAGGACATATATAAGTTATACACAAACTGAAACTTTCTTCACATAAATGTTTAGCTGTGACATACTCTATTAGATATGCCAACCGAATGTTGACGGCAGCTCGGATGACAGTGACGTCATCACTCCATATCACCGGATTTGTATTTTTCTAATCTTCGTTTTCTTTATTTTCAGCTTGAACTTTCCTTGTTAATTTAGTTCCAGGAACACCTTCAGCATAACATGAACATATTTAATGCTTGTGTGGTAACACCAATGTCAAAAGAATTGAGATATCGCACAGATAGCGCCAGTTTAAGAGGATGGTTGAAATTGTCAACATAGTCAAGATAATTACAACCAACAATATAGCCGTAAGCTTTGAATGGTCCCATTAAAGTCAAGTTCCAGCTTGTACTGTGTTACAATTCCGAAGGTACAGCAAAAAGTCCGATCGAGAACCCCCCCCCCCCACTCCACCCCACACCACCACAAATATGTTTGGAAAAACAAACATTTTGACGCCTACATATACACATGATTTCTTTGGATTTTACTAATGTAAATTTCTATGTTATTACAGATTCATCATAACGTTGAAAGCTAACGTAAGAAGATGGAGCCAGTTTTAGACTGGAGCGAGCAGCTACAGTGGCTTTTGGTCTATGTATCATATGTCAAGCTTCAAACAATGAAGAAGCTTGACAATCAACTGAGTATGGCATGAAAAGACTTCGAGAGGCAGCAACCAATAGAAGAAAATTCCGAGATGCCAAGCATACAGAAACAATCGATCGACTGGAAAAGGTTCTGGATTCTGTGGATTTAGCCCAAATTGTCTGGCATAGAAACTGCTATGCCCAGTTCACAGACAGTGGCAAAATCAAAAGGTTGCAGGCATCTATGGAAAAGCTGCCACAAACACCATCCACACCCACTGAAGGTAATGAGTCTCTGGATGGCAGAACAGATGAACCCGGCACATCCCGTAGGAGTATGAGAGCGGTTGTTGACTGGAATTTATGTCTGTTTTGCCAGCAGGTACAGCCAAAATAGAAGACCAGATTGATCGCAACATTCAATTTGAGCAACCAGATTCTGGAAAATGCACCATATGACCAGAAACTGAGGACCAGACTTGCTGGGGTAGCTGATCTCATAGCCGACGATGGTAGATACCACCTGCCATGCCTAGCGAGATTCAACCGCTCAGTTGCCAAAACTCAAAAGGAAACTAAACATGTGGACATTGCCTCCAGTTGGCTCTGCAACGAACTGAGATATGCCGCTGAAAAGGATCATGTGCTTGAAATGTCAGAGGTCTGGACCGATACTGTGTCATAGCAGAAGAATCAGGGACCGAGATTCCAGCCTCATATATAAGCCGCAGGTCATCATTCAGGGAAAAGCTCAAGTCTTGTGTCGGAAATGTGGTTGCATCCATTCCATCTCTTCGTCGGGGTCCTGGTGATAATCGAGTACTGGTTATACCCATCCAGTTCACGCACATACCCCTGGCCGAACTTGTGGAATCGGTGGATCCTTACGACATGCTTACTATACCGATATACAAACCTGAAGATGACATCATGTCACTCATTCATGTGGCACTGAAGATCCGCGGGGATATTAGCAATCATGCAGGTCACGCGGGACTCAGTGTGAGTGAGGATGGTGCTATAGCGTGCATCCCGGACAGCCTCTACATGTTTCTGAGGTTATTATTCGGAGGACAGAAACTTCTTGACAAGTCTAGTAAGGATGATCCTATTCTGGATGACGAGGGAGATGTGCAAACAAAAGTCCTAAGTATTTCCCAAGATATTGTTTTCAATGTCAGTGGGGGTCAAAAGTTGACTCCGAAGCACATTGGCCTGGGTTGTGCACTTCACCGACAAACAAGATCGAAGCGATTAGTCAACCTCTTCTCTAAAGCTGGACATATTATCAACTATGATCAAATATTTCAGATCGACACAGCATTGGCGGAAAACACTCTGAGCACAATGAACCTGAACAACGGTGCAGTCATCCCTCCTAACCTGCAGCCTGTTAGGTTTGTTCACGTCACCGCCGACAACATTGATATCAGTGGTGAGACACTTGACAGCAAGAACACGTTTCATGCCACTCAGGTGGCTGCGTGGCAGAGTGGGCCAGGTTCTGATACTGTTCTGGATAACCTGAAGCCAAGTAGACAACGCCAGCTTGATGTTCTTCCGGTTATGACAACACTCATTTTCACCACCACTGTTGAAGGGAAGGTTGAACCAAAGTATGAACAGCTTGACCTCTCTTGGTTCGAGAAACCTGAATACGAACCAATATCTGCAAAGGCTGCTAGAGCGATTGATCTTGCGTTCATCCTTTAAAAGGCAGACATCTGACATTAAACCAGGGTGGACAGTCTTCAACCAATCCCTGAGTTTGAACGAAGAGGAGATAACACCAGTGGGATATTTGCCGATCATCCAAGCCCAGGCACACGAACTGGACACATTGAACACAGTTGTTCGGCGCTGTATGTTCATATCATCACGGCTGGATCAGGAATATACTGTCATCACGGTAAATCAAGCACTCTACTGCAAACATATGGAGCTAAAATGGTCAGTGCCCGAATACAGACAGAGCGTGATTCCTCGACTTGGTGACCTCCATATCTCCATGAACTTCCTGGGAGTCATTGGGGAGCAACTGAAGGGTTCCGGATTGGTTGAGGCTTGGGTAGAGGCCGGCTTGCTTGGGCCACTCTCTACTGAGAAAGCCTTGACAGGAAAGTCCTACAACAAAGCCATGCGTGCTCATAAAGTAACATACCAAGCTCTGTGGCGGAAACTGTTGCCACAATTTCTGGAGTATGCCGAGGAACATGATCCGGAGCTGCGAGTGCAGATGACGTCAATGCCAAACTCTGATGCTGAGGAATATGTCAAACTTGCTCAAACTGACCGCTTCCAAAGAGCAATGGCAATCTTCATCAAAGAGACCATATGCTCCAATGCTAATCTCCGCTACTGGGGGAATTACATGGAAATGGTCACTATTCTACTGATGCTCACAAGAGCACAGCGAGAATTACAACACATATAAGGGAAGTGGGAAGAGGTGCCGACATACTGACTGCGTCACATGACTTCACAGAATAGTCTTCTGGTTAACCTATTCTAAAGCACATACCAAGAATCTAACGATTCGTGATATGTGTTGTATCTCAGGCACGCTTTTATTGTACCTGTTCATGTGGCAACTTGAATGATATGACCACGGCCCCTAGCACCGGCATAAGCGGTATTAGATACAAATCTAGAGAGCTATGATGGAAATGCTCTAACAACTCGTATACTGGTAATTGGTGAGCTGTTTCGCTGTGACAACTCGTACATTGGAGATTGGTGAGCTGTATCGTCGTCAGATGTAAATGACGGCATTTAACACAAAAGGCCAATGGGATCTGCACCTGCACTCTTTCTCACGCATGGTTCCTTTCTTCATGAGGTACGATCATCACAACTATTCGCGATGGGGACCCATATACATTGCTGAGATGCATCATCTCCCCACTGAGATACTTTGTCTTTTCAAACAAGGTGATTTTGTTGTCAAGCGATCGGCACGAAAATTCAACCAAGTTGATCCTAACCAGGCCCAGGAATGGCTTAACGGCACTGGAAAGAGAGGTGGTGGGATAATAGGTATTACACGGACCCCCACTGCACTAGCAAGATGGAGGCTCTCATACAATTTGAGATCTCAAATCTCTGCGTATACAACATCTATGTTTGGAATAACAGAAGATAGTTCTGTCCACAATGAAGAGACCTCAAGTAGACAAGCAGAAGACAACAATGTAGAAGACAATCTTCTCTCTGTCTTGCAGAGATTCCATGTCTTTTCAGCTCCAGACCTTCAAGATGTTCTGCAAAGCATAGTCACGAAAGATCTGGCCACGGAAGATATTCAGGAATCTCTTCTGAACGCGGCAAATTTAGGCCAGGAACAGTTGAATACTTCGTCAAGCAGAGGCTAATTAAAGGGACAGAAGATGATGAAGGCACTGCTAAGAAATCTTTCCATGATCCGATCCGAAAGAATAAGGCTCCGACATTCAATAACCTGTATGATGTCAGGAAAGAAGGCAAAGACAAAGAAAAACATACAGTTATGAAGGTCGATCGAAACATCCTACAGCGCTTGGTTGCTGCATATGCAGCTGGCAGAGAAGTTGACTTAGCCGCTGTTCTTCAACACGAGCTGAGGCCAGTACCAATTTCACTTGCTAAAACAAATGGATCCCTGCGGACTGGGTCCAAGGCCATTCTTGTTGAACGCCTAACTGCTAACATCGAGTGTCCGGCAACAATCACACCACAGGGTACATCTTGTCTCCTCATAGATGACCAAGCACTGGTAATCGGAATGGGTAAACCGTCGGAGTGCAAGACATTTGGAGACTTGGCGGATCATTTTGTTGCTATGGTTAAATCTGCAAGTGCTAGGTATGACAGGGTTGACATCGTCTTCGATAGGTACAGAGAAGATTCTATCAAGGCTTCAACGCGCCAAAGAAGGAAGAAATCAACTCGGCCCATTCGTCGCATTATTGAAAGCCGTGACGTACCCCTACCAGTTAACTGGGCTAACTTCACAGCCCTATTAGAGAACAAGGCAGATCTGGCGATGTTTCTGTCCAAGGAATTGATAAGCCGGGCTCCGTCTGACAAAACTGTCATTGTCGGTGGGGGGTTTTCTGACCAACGTGCGGTTAGAAGTAACAACCCTTCACTGTCATTGGACATGCTGTAATAAATACATGAGGAAGCAGACACCCGCCTGGTGCTCCATGCAATACACAGTAATGCCAACACCATTGTTGTCAGGGCCACAGACACAGACGTACTCTTACTGTTAATTGCACATGTTGAAGAGATGCGTTGCCGTGAGCTCTGGATGGAAGCAGGTACATCGAAAAACCCCAAATTCATTCCTGTACGACAGGTACATGAGAAGTTACAACCAGGCTGGACACAATCTCCTCTCCTTCCATGCACTGACCGGCTGTGACACGACATCGTTCTTAGTTGGTCACACGAAGAAGACACTGTGGAAAGTATTCAAAGAACACCATGGCCTTCTCGATGGTATAGGGATGGACGTTCTCACACAGTACACCATTGCCTCTGCTGAGGAATTTCTGTGCAAAGCATACAATGTGCCAAATTTTGTAAATACAGGCAACTAGGCTCGCTGTTTACTTTTCTCTACAGCAAAGAAACTGGAAGCATTGCCGCCAACGAGTGATGCGCTGAAGTACCACATAATGAGGGCACACTACCAGAGCATGGTATGGAAACGTGCAAACTGTCCACAACGCAACCTTCCTTCGCCAAGGGTCAATGGGTGGACACTTGGTGATGGGGGGGAAACCCACCCCTATTCTAACAAAGCTCAGTGCCATCCCAGACGGCTGCATGGAAATGCTGACATGCCAATGTAGAACTGGTTGCAAGACGATGCGATGCAAGTGCCGGAAATCCAAAGTGTTCTGCACTCAGGCTTGTAAGTGCACGGGCCTGAGCGAAGAGCCGGAGCTCAAAGGCATGAATGCGAGAGATCAATGACTTTTCAATCAACCTGGCTACCCATAATCACAGTGGATGGCGATACCATGGAAGGAGACAATGACATAGTAAATCAGAACTGTATATCTCGATGGTGCACGTTTACAAAGCTGAAGCCCAATAGGGATCAAACGTGTTGACTGTATATTACATGCATTTATCATTCATGTTCATATCTTCTCGTTAACCCTATCTGACCAAATGTTTAGACGTGAATAAACACGGACGTAAACTGGCTACGCGGAATCGGAATGGACATCGAAGCGATGTAGACATCTGGAGCCCAGTAGGAATCAAACGCCCGCGTGCTGGCTGTCTGTTAAACCTATTTGTGATAGATTACAAGCGTCTAGTCCGTCATTCATAATCCAGCCGTCGTCCATTAGAGAATATCCGCGTCCATAATCCAAAGACCTATTCCATTTCCATATAACAGTATTAGCACCAAATTCAAAAAGACAAAAGTATACATAAACATAGGCTTGTTTCCTGCAAGAGAGAAGCGGTCAACAATTTTCAATGATCATTATGCTCATAATGATGCATCTTAAATCCTATCTGGCCTAATCTTTAGAAGTAACCCAACAATAGAGAGTACAAACTTGTGATTTTTTGGTATATCATCATTATAATACTATTTTCATGACCAAAGCACAGGCCATATAGGGTTAAATTTGGTATATAATAACGTCTATAAATCTAACGTTTTGTTAATTTCAGTATTTTGTTTTTTATGTTTGTTCTTCTACTCTAACAGAATCAGAAATTGAATGAATCAGAATATTCATAAGTTGCATTCATCGGCTGTATGTCAGAAAATGGTGTTTTGGGCGGCCATCTTTGATACGCCATTTTGGATCCTTAATGACAAAAGATATTAACAGCGATTTTCGAATTCAGCATACCCGAATTGTGTTAGATAGATTATTAGTTGACTTGTACTAAAAAATGCCTCAGGGTGTTAGAATTCCTGAAATCTCCACCTGTCTATAATATCATATTTAGATCTATATCTCTATAAAAATGAAGCGGGCCTCCTCTCTCGTCGACTTTATGACAGAAGAGATAATTACAATTTCGACATGGTAAACTATCCCTTTCTGGACAGTAATATTCCAGTGGGACCTGCATATGGTGTATACATGTCTCGCCTAGTAGCAATTGCTAGATCTTGTGTTAAATGTCACGGTCAACGTCACAAAACATTGTTGCAGAAACTTATAAAACAGGGCTATACCACCAAGCACCTCCACTCAAAGTTTCTCAAATTTGGCGATACATATCGCATGGTGATAGCACAATACGAGCGTAGCGTGCAAGATCTATGGCGCTACGGCTCTTAACTTGTGTCTAATTGCGCTTAACCCCGGGCTAGGGGCCGTACGAACCCATGTACTTCAAGATACTCATGGTGCTCATATGAGCAGTCACAATCAAAGCGTGACTGAGATACGTCATTCTCTAGATGGCGACTTTACAACGAATATTATGGATTAAGAATACTGATCAGCGATACGGATTTTATATTTTTGGAACATCATGATGTCTTGCTGGCATCATTGAAAACTGCTGACCGCTTCTCTTTTGCCGGAACTAGCCTATGTTTATGTATACTATGATTGTCTTTTGAATTTGGTGCTAATACTGTTATATGGAATATGGAATTGGTCTTTGAGTTATGGAAGCGGATATTCTTTAATGGACGACGGCTGAATTATGAATGACGGACCAGACCCTTTTATCTTTGCATTTAATATGTCGTCAAACAGATCCAGCAGTAACAATCTGAGTGAATTGCCCTTGGGTATGGCTGATGATTAGGTTCAAACTGAAACCAAGCGCAAAATCGTACTATATGTAAAGGTGATGGTACGATAAGGCGGGATTTGGGCCTATACGTGGTGCGGTTGAAATCGAAAAAATAAAATGTCCTAAAAGTACTTATGTTTTAATGTAACGGCAAGAGAAAATATAATTACACAATATGTGAAACTATTAGTGCGATTGCGTTATGATTATAGTTATCACATGAAACTGAAATCCACAGCTTGTGCTATTTCGTGACAAATGGGTCCAAATCGAGTCCTTCAGACACGCATTTAGACGTGAAGGACCCCTTGGACCAAAACGCCATTTAACCTGGTGTTGTGTGGTAATATGATATCCCCATTGCTGGAAGATCTTTTTGGTCCAAGGAGTCCTTCATACTAAAAAATGAAAAGTTATGATTCATAACGTTTAAAGTTAACGTAAATAGATTAAAGTAACAAAACAGCCTGTTACAGTTGTTCGTATGTCGTGGATACGCACGTTGGATCACGAGCGCTTCGAAATTTTCTTTTACCGAGTTCGAATCCTAGGAGGGCAAGATGTGTGACGTCGACAACTTATTTCAATCTTTCTCATTTTTGTAAAAAAAAAAATGCATTCAGTACATTTGAAATAAGATTTTAGGCTATCATTATGAACCAACTAAAAGTAAAATAAATATTGTTTACCGATGACAGGTGGACATTACGGGCTAGTCAAACGTTGAAATCGAACGATCAGTCGCTCCGTTGAATGACAGTTGCCGACGACGACAAGTTGTACATTGCATTGTGATTAACAGATGGAAGAAACGTACATTCCTATGAGTCGGTTGGCTGTGGGCAAAAACCCCGCCTTACAATACCACCTCCTTTCTTGATAACAATTTCATGCATGACGGATGATATTTAATGATTCAAGTCTTCTCTTCGTGTGCAGAATTCCTGAGGGTGGGTTAGAGAAAACTTGAGCTGAGACTGTGGTTAGCCGACTGGGTACTGCCTTGAAATTTGAAATTTTGAAAACGTGAGTATTTAATATAATTATTCTGTTCACCTCTTCTTTTGTTGAATAAGAAGAAACATGACACATTTTAATAGAGAATACATAGCATAATATTTACCAATGGATTACGTTATTAATTGATCCCATCAAATGAACTGTAATGCTAGGACATGAACACACATCTGTAATTTCGGTGAGGATTTAGCATCGTACTCTCGTCGGGAGAAGTATCATCAATTGCGTGTGTGAAATTTTCTTACGAAATCGTAGCTAAAAAGCTTAATATTGAGCGTGCCCCTGTTCAATTTTCCCATACCACTTCAGGCGTCAAGGTACCAAGGTATAATATTTTCACATAGTACATAGTGTCTGCTACTTGATCAGTCGGATATGCTATAGTTTTTAAAAGAAATGGATTCAAGTAATTCAGTTCATTTGAGGATTACAAGCTTTAGGTCAAAAGTGAAACAAATATATGAATTCGTTTGAGAGAAATCAGGGCGGCCATTAACTTTTGGTTTGTGTGTTCAATATTAGTATATAACGTTTCTATCACACCCCCTACATCCGACCGTAGCCAGCCGGTGAAACGGTGGTCAGCCGGTGGGGCTATTTTCGCAACACAGATGAAGTGGTGTCAGAAATTTGGATTTCTTTTACATTTCTTCGGAGATCATGGGCAATATTAATGGATATTCATTTATGGGAAATAACAGTCGTCAATTCAGTCGTTCGGTTACGTAGCAGAAAATCTTGTACTTTAAGATATCGTACGAACACGAGGACCGATGCCGTTTTCGAGCGAAGTTTCGTTTTCAAGTTGTTCTTATCACTAATAACTGACACTAATCGGTATATATTATCATGCGTAATTATTCCCCATTAAATGCTCTTTGTATGTCATCCAAACGGCAATGGATTTAATTAGCGGCAGCATTGATATTAATTAAATGATTTTGGGCTTGCATTGTTGTAACATTGAGGCTGGCATCTATGACGTCATACTTTAGCATGCAAAATTGTGACGGCATTTGTTTTGGTGAATTTGACCAAACTTTTGGTTGGATTTTCATAAAATTTCAGGATATAAATGCACAAATAATGTTCAGATCTATTATTTGCAAAATTGCACTGCTCTGAGAAAAATCTGCTCCTATATATTGCCGAAAATCCCGTTCCCTCGTAATGCGAGACGGACAGTACGTTGGTCTGACAAGTTGGACGCCAGGAAAAATTTCTTCTGTTCATGTCCGTTCCTCGTAGGGCTAGTCATCATTCTAACATTATACGGTATATATTGGACGGGGAAATTTTCCAAAATGAATTGCCTTTTTCTTGCACGTTTTTAGTGTTTGTAGTTACATGGATATCATAAGAACACCACACGACCATTGGGAGATTTAACAATTGTGTTTAATATGAATTACATAACTCTTCGTTAGCATATTTGTGTCAACTACATTACGGACAGTTCGAAGACGAACTGGTAAAGCCAACAGTGATAAGGTTTAAGATTAACGATAACAGGTTGTATTGTCTGCAGCAATTATGAAGAAAGACGAGTGTTCTCACGATTATGGTACAAAACGGTTATATCATCTCACATTGTGTGTAAATCTGATGTCTGATCTACACCGAAGCGACAATAAATCAAGCTAATGGATTGACCGGTATTTGACAAACAAGGTATTTGACTGTATTGCAGACTGCTGAAGATTAAACTAATCATCCTAGAGTTCCGGTTCTTATTGAAAAGTTAAGTTTGTGAATTCGAAAAACGTCGCTGACAAAAAGTTAACGGTGTTGACAAAAAGTAACGTAGTTGACGACAATTGTGTCATCTCCGTTACCAAAATGTCAAACTCTGTTACCAAAATCTCAAGAAGACCTACGTTACCAAATAGTATACGTACGGGTATAGTTGACAGAAACGTAGTTGACAAATTTGTCATTGGAGGGCAGTATTGTCTCGTTGTATGCAGGTTAATTGCCATGTCGAGATCAACAGGTGAATCCTATCAGGTTCCTTCAGTCAATCAAGGAATATATACTCCACTGATTTATGGGTGTGACATCGTAACGGTGCATGCTGTAAAGGTACGGCTCTTTGGAAATGAACATTACTCGACATTTTCCTGATTTAAATTCTGCTTACCTTACTTCATTTCACAAGCCAATGGTCGTTCCTAATTTGCTCACAAATACCCAAAATTAACAGATTATAATTCATAGGTAGACAGCATGACTATTTTAAGGACAGACAAATAAGCCATACTAACGTCTATAAAATTACCATAAAGTTACTAAAATGGATCCTTTAATCATTATATGTAAATGTACAAAGAAATAACGCATCAAGCAAATATCATGTAAAGTTGTTTTTCCGGCACATGCAATTAACTGTACCACGACGGAAAAATATATACCACAATGGTAGAATTACCCAGTCAGTAGTATATAAAGTGGAAATTGGGTCTCATTTATGGGCGATAACTCTGCTTGAACAATTCCTGGTTATCTCCCCTGATTCGCACATTTCTTCCCCTCAATAACACCCAATTTCCCCTTTTACTACTTATCAAATTGACGTCACTGTGACGTCGCATCCGGTCACGTGACATTCGGGTCACAGGTTACATCCGGGTCAAAAGGTCAAAGGTCACTTCCGGTCACGTGACGGCCCAGCGCGGGAGGGGTCGTAGCTGCCTTTACACCAATTTGCGATCCCTATGTCTACATCCCCTTTCCAAGGTCAATGCGACCCCAGATAAGCTTTCAAAGAGAGGCGTCTCCGTGCCCTTTCGGAACTTGGGGCATTTCCGTGAACCGGTTAACTACGGTATACAAAAGAACCAAAACCACACTGCTGTAGGAAAATTTAAAAAATGGCAAGTGGGGAACCCTTTGGACAAGAGCAGTCTGAGATTAGCACAATTAACTTCTGATTTGACAAGCGCAGCCGATAATGCGGCCGATACATCGACATTGCTGTCTGGCTCGACTTTCTACAAGTAGTATTATCTCTGATTTGTTTAGCTAAATATTGGGTCATTATTTCGATTTGGCAGTGTCTTGTCACAATGGTGTTTGTAGGCAAATAGTTGTATACTGCTTATATATATGTAATAAAAAATTCTGCTTAATTGAATTTGTTAGATGTAATAAATGGGGTAGTCTAGATAAATACATGAATTTCCCCTCATTTTAGGGTATGCAGTTACATGTACATGTAAAAGATTTACACTGTAATTAATGACCATATTTTTGTCAATCTACGATTGACTAATTCAGATGCACAAATCTGACAACTGACGTCGCTTTATGACTTCATCTCTCTCATGCATGAAACTTTAATAGCAGGATTTTAAAAGTTACATAATTTATGATTTATGGCAATGTGGTCTGGTATTTAAACCTGATGAATACTCTTACAGTTTGGAGTGGAGTACCAGGGACAAATTGTTACAAATGTGTGTTTTAATACGATCCAACATTGTATCGTGCTGTTCAGTTTGTCAAATTGATCATATGGCTCCGGGCTCCAGTTGCATGTATAATATTAATTGCTTTTTCGTTCACATCCAGGTACAATCGAATGAAAGAAACAATTTATCAAAATGAAAGAATGAAAGTGTCTAAAAAATATAACATACTCGAATGGAAATTTAATATTGCATGACAAAGACCCATTTATGTTTACAATGTAAATTGGCTTGCAGCTGTTGTTCATATATTTTTATGGAAATTTCAAGTTTTGTTGAGACATTGGAAAAAATACATGTGCATGCATTGTTCATATATTCTGACTTGTCAACATCGTATTAACTGACAAAGTGACCTACATAATATAAAAGTGGCGTGATATGAAACATACAATTCAGATTCATCTTTCGATTTCCATATGGACCGGGTCCTTGTCCAGCAATTTCATATGAGTCACGAGGTCGACATACTGCTGACGTAAATCTCGTCGTAATCTGGGTATCAATGTGTTATGGGCTAACATTGCGGCTTCCTCTTTCGAATACCCTTTGTGGTGAAACTTGCTTTTTGTGTACACTGTTATAAATTACCGTTGTTTCACAGTAAATGTATGTTGGAGTTTACAGTACATTCTATCGTAAACACATTAATCTGTAAATTGAACTGTGATATTTCAATTGACATCAACTGCAATGGGTAAACTGCGCACACACGGAACATAAAATTCTTGTTTTCTCTGAAAGGAGGTTGATATCTTTGCACACGAAACGCTCAGTTGCAGGAAACATCCGACACCTGCGTTGTACGATACAACATTTAGAGCATTATCAGAAGACGCGCTAGGACGGACGCAGCGGCTAACTTTAATTTTCGGTCAACAGTACGGAATGGTTTTGGTTTTGTCCATCTTCATATTTCAAGCTATATACTACACTAACGTTCCGTCATTTAGTGTTCGACTTGCACATGCTAAGATGGGTTTTATCTGACTTGGAGTTGTATCCTACTATTCGTGTAATAATTGCATTATTTACGAAGCTTGTGGTGATCGCATTTGTAAACACGAAGAGCAATGGCCATTTCGGCCTTCCAGTGACCTTCGTTGCCGCGGAACCGATAATTGTAGACAATGGTGCCACATAATTGTATTGTTTAAAGAATGTTAAAACAACGGTAATTGTAAATTACAGGGGTGCCCAAATTTTACAGTTGAATGCCTGTCAATAAACGGTAATTATAAAATACGGTGCAACATTTTACAGTTCAATGCCTGTTAAAAAACGGTAATTGTAAAATACGGTGCAACGTAATTTTACTGTTGAATGTACTGGCACCTTTTCTGCCAGTACATTTAACTGTGAATTTACGGTGTGATTTATAACAGTGTAGCCTCCAACGTCTAGCCCATCTCGTCGTCCATACTTTCTTTGAACAAATCCTTCCATAGCCTCGAGTTCACGTTGTGTTCATTCCCTTATACGGGTTTGGGTTGGTCCTTCACAGTTGGCTTCATTGGGACTGATGGTATGAAGGGGACCCGCTGTATGAGGATTGGTTGCTGCAGCTGGACGGGTGCTGCCAGGTGTGGACTCGGTGGATGGTGTAGGGGTATATGACATTGTGGTGACCCGTCGCCGGGTAACAGGTGGGTCGAACAGTTTGCCGTACGGACGGCTTGTCGCGCCTTGAAACGCCTGCATGAAATGGTCGATGTTCTGAGGATAAATTCGACTACCAAACACACGGATTTGTGCTCTGTCGATGGGATTGGAGAACAACATAAAGTATTGGCAGTTCAAGGCTATATCTCTGGACGCCTTCCCTTGAGGAAAGAGATTCTGGGTCAAATAGATGACGGACAGATTCCGATGATGGGATCCTTTGGTGAATAGGTTTTTCGAATTGTCCTTGGCCGCATTCATCAGGTCAGCGAGCATGATTATATTGACCTGAGCGGAATCGAAGAAATACGCTTGATCGATATCGCGAGGAATCCCTGGGACGAAGCTCACATTCTGTAATCTTGTAGTTTCGTAGGCCGACTGCCACTGGCTGTAGCACCAAACAACGCGGGTCGGAGCTGGAGTTGCCACAACTTCCTCTAAGCATTTCATCACCCAGGACGTCTTTCCACATCCCGTAGGGCCGCTCACCGTCAATGTATAGGGATGCTCTAACTCTCGTGTGCGACGTAGGTGTTGATCGTTCTTCGCGCGTACGTTAAATTTGCGCGTTATCTGGACTCCGTTCCGTGAGATGTCTTCGCTCTATACGATTATTATGTATGGAAAGCAGATGTCTACGTAGATTAAATGGCGTGGAAAATGACTTCGAACACAAGTGACGTGCGTAAACCATGGCTCCACGGGCACCCGGCGTATAATGAAGCTTTCAAAGATGTATGTCGTGTTTATATGCAAGAGCTCGGACCTCGGGGATGGGACAGTTCGGGGCTAGAAGCTCGGAGTTCGGGTATGGGGCAGTTGGGTGTTTGGAGCTCGGAGTTCGGGTATGGGGCAGTTGGGTGTTTGGAGCTCGGAGCTCGGGGATGGGGCAGTTGGGAGCTCGGAGCTCAGGAGGAGCGCAGCCGCTCGAAGCACAGGGATGGGGCAGTTGAGAGCTCGGAGCTCGGGGATGGACAGTTGAGCGCTCGGAGCTCGTGTCGTTCGAAATGAAGGACGAACCCACATAACTGGTTGAAGGAAATGCCCAAAGCGCCGAAAAGGCACGGAGACGCCTCTTGATGCTTTGAAACTGCGGATAAAGGCTTATTGACCATTATATTACCGGAGATGGCCGGACATCCCATTCTGACCAAGAATGGTCCCTCAGTCTCTCAAACACACCCCTACGCACCCCTGAAATTGCCGCTTTCGTTATCACTCGTGTTGATGACGTCACAGACGACATGGAAATCCCTCAAGTCGTGGTTTACACCACGACAGCTTCAACATGACACCATCCACTCCATCTTTGGATGAGATATTGAACCTCAATCTCTCAAATATACCCCTGCGCACCTCAAGAATGACCACTTTACTTACTACACCCCAACTGCGCATGCGCAGATTGGCGCGACTTCCAACAAAAACCATACCATTCGTCGTCTACATGCAGAGAGCTACAAGATGACACCCGACACGGTCCATTCTGCATGCGCGGAATGATGAATCCGGACTAGACATCAGTTCAATCCGACGCTACGTCAAGAGAACTTCAAAATAAGGCCGCATACGGTCCATTTGGATAACGGATGGTCCATCTCTACCCCAAACACCTTCAATCAATTCACACCCCAAAATGCCCACTTTGGCTACTACTCCTACTGATGGCGGCACCAATGACGTAACAGGTGACGTGGACATCCCTCAATTCGTGGTCTACACCACGAGGGCTTCACTCTGACACCACACACGACGCATTCGGACCAAGAATGGTCCCTTAATCGCTCAAACACACCCACACGCACCTCCGAAATAACCGCTTTACTTACCACACTCCAACTGCGCATTCGCAGATTGGCGCGACTTCCAATAAAAACACTCCAATTTGACTACCCCACGAAAGCTTCACTAGGATACCCCAACCGGGCCATTTGGACCAAACGTGGTCCATCTCTACCCCAAATACCTTCCTTCACACCCCAAAATGCCCACGTTGGCTACTACTCCTACTGATGACGTCACCAATGACGTCACAGATGACGTGGACATCCCTCAAGTCGTGGTCTATACCACGAAAGCTTCACGTTGACACCTCACACGACACATTCTGACCAAGAATGGTCCTTCAATCGCTCAAACACACCCCAACGTACTCCCAGTACTACTCGTACTGATGACGTTACCAATGACGTCACAGATGACATGGACATCCCTCAAGTCGTGGTCTACACCACGAGGGCTTCAAGATGACAACCGACACGGTCCTTTTGGATCACGGATGGTCCCTCAATCACTCAACAAACCCCCACGAACCCCCAAAATGCCTGCTTTCTATACTACGGCCAGACAGCGCATGCGCAGAATGATGAAAACGGACGACACACTATTCCAGGCGGATGGTCCCCCACGAGGGCTTCACAATACCTCCCACGACCCATTCGGACCACGAATGGTCCAGCTCGACCCCAAAACGTCCCTTCCACTGCCCTTTTCCCACAATTCCCTGTCTGCGCATGCGCAGAATGACGCCAGTTCTGCCCGACACCCACCCAGTTGGACGCGGCCCTACGAGTGCTTCACGCCGACACCTCACACGATCCAATCGGACCACTATGGGTCCACCTAGACCCCAAAACGTCCACCCCAGCGCTACTTGCCCAGTGCGCATGCGCAGTAACTTTTCAAAAAAATGAACGCATGACCTCGAGACCCCTCCCAACGTGTTCTACAGC
The DNA here is from genome assembly GCA_036873755.1 of Hanleya hanleyi. Lineage (NCBI taxonomy): Eukaryota > Metazoa > Mollusca > Polyplacophora > Lepidopleurida > Hanleyidae > Hanleya > Hanleya hanleyi. The sequence goes on from JAVTVY010012056.1 coordinate 16,302, forward strand.
TCGAGACAGTAAACACAAGGAGCCGCACCCTATACCGCAAATGTCCATGAGTGGGTTTCCCATTGGGACTAACATTGTCCAATGCGCCAGAATGGACCTAACATGTCCTGTCCTGCGTTGGGCCGTGACGTGACCGGAAGTGAACTTTGGCCTCTTGGTCTGGATGTGACCTGTGACCCGGATGCCACGTGACCAGATGCGAAGTCACAGTGACGTCAATTTGATAAATAGTAAAAGGGGAAATTGGGTCTTAAAATGTTGTTTCGTATGATCGTGTCCATCTTTCTATGAGAGAAGATATTTAATTTCCAGTGTACAAATGATATTGTGTGACTTCTTGGTTTAAATTTAAGAAATAATGTTTTCCTAGGCGTGCTGTGAAGTCGTTATTTTACGCACGGTTAGTGTAGGAAAGGGCGAAAAAATAAACGACATCTCACCCAAAACCCAGTCTTGTGTGTTTCCTGTAAAATAGGTTACGAGCATAAACACGTGACCATCAATGCCCACGTCAGTTCCACTCCATACTCATCCAGTCGGAGCCACGAGTGCTACACATTGACACCTCCCACGGCCCATTTGGAACAGTATGGGTCCATCTCGGCCCCAAAACGTCTATTCCCATACTCTTTGTCTACTGCGCATGCGCAGATAGACGATATTCCCACCCCACAACCATCCAGTTTGACATCAAACAAAAACCTTACCATTCGTCGTCTACACGCAGAGAGCTACAAGATGACACACTACACGGCCAATTAGGTCCTTCATTCGCTCAAACACACCCACGTCACCAATGACGTCACAGATGACGTGGACATCCCTCAAGACGTGGTCTATACCACGAAACTTCACTTTGACACCGCACACGACGCATTCGGACCAAGAGTGGTCCTTCAATTGCTCAAACACACCCCACGCACCCCCAAAACGCCCGCTTTCGCCACTACTCGTACTGATGACGTCACCAATGACGTCACAGATGACATGGACATCCTTCAAGTCGTGGTCTACACCACGAGAGCTTCAAGATGACACCCCACACGGTCCATTTGGACCACGGGTGGTCCCTCAATCACTCAACAGACCCCCACGAACCCCCAAAATGTCTGCTTTCTATACTACGGCCAGACTGCGCATGCGCAGAATGATGAAAACGGACGACACACTTTTCCAGTCGGATGATCCCCCGCGGTTGTTTCACACGGATACCTCCCACGACCCATTCGGACCACGGATGGTCCACCTCGACCCCAAAACGTCCCTTCCAATGCCCTTTTCCCACAATTCCCTGTCTGCGCATGCGCAGAATGACGTCAGTTTCACCCCACACCCATCCAGTTTGACGCTCCACCTTGAGTGTTTCACGACGACACCTCACAAGACCCAATCGGACCATTATGCGTTCACCTAGATCCCAAAACGTCCACCCCAGCGCTCCTTATCCAGTGCGCATGCGCACAGTAACTTTTCGAAAAAAATTCAACGCATGGCCTCTAGACCCCTCCCGTCGTGTTCTACATCTCGAGGCAGAAAGAACAAGGGGCCACACCCTATACCGCAAATGTCCATGAGTGGGTTTCCCCATTGATACTAACATTGTCCACTGCGACAGAAAGGACCTAACATGTCCTATCCCGCACTGGGTCGTCACGTGACAGGAGGTGACCTTTGATCTTTTGACTCGGATGTGACCTGTGACCCGAATATCACGTGACCGGATGTGACGTCATAGTGACGGCAATTTGATAAGTAGTAAAAGGGAAAATTGGGTCTTATTTAGGGGCAGACATGTGCGAATCAGGGGAGATAACCAGGAATTGTGCCAACATGGTTATCGCCCCTAAACGGACCTCCAGGGGCCCTTTCTATACTACTCTAGTCATGAGAGGGTTTTTAGAGGGACATAGCGGAGATCATGTACCCCAGGGGAAGCTCGTATAAATATTGCGGTTCAAACTCTGCTAAATTTGCATGAACCTGAATCACGAACACAGAAACATTGGAAATGATAGTCGAGATGATAACCAATGATTTTCAGGTTCAATCCACACTTTTGGACAAAATTGGTCCCTAAATCCAATTCAAGTCCGATTAGTATTCCGGTTTTGATAGCCAAGTTTACATGACTTCGTTCGTTCCTATTTGGAACGAACGAAGCGAACGAAGCCATGTAAACTTGGCTACGGTTTTGGTCGCCCGTACAACACAATCTTCAATAAAAGCTTATATATTTTGAAGACTACTACTTGTAAATACATGCTGACCACCGTCTCATATATTTGCTGTCCACCGACTCAGTATAACTTTCCTTTATACTGTTCACCGTAGCCTGAACAGACGCGCATGGTGTGGCTTGTTAATTAATATAGATGCTTACGCTAATTAAATCTATTGAAGTTTGGGTGAAATACAAACAGCATTGAATGGGTAATAATTACACATAATATGTACCGATTAGTGTCAGTTGTTAGTGATAAAAACACCTTGAAAACGAAATTTCGCTCGAAAACAGCATCGCTCTCCGTGTCCTTACGATATCTTTAAATACAAGATGTTTTGCTACGTAACCAAACAATTGAAATGACGACTGTTATTTCTCATGAATGAATATCCATTAATATTGCCCATGACCTCCGAAGAAATGTGAAAGAAAATCAAATTTCTAACACCACCTAACCTGTGTTGCGAAAATAGCCCCACCGGCTGACCACCGTTTCGGATGTAGGGGGTGTATCATAAACATAGTCTTCCAGCGAGTTAAAACACTAGTTATCAGTCTTGACTAAGGTATATTCATAAACATGAATTATATAATGTTATATAAGGACACACAACAACTATTTGTAAATTTGTTTGTGCAAGGCTGAACTGCGAAAGGTTTTTCGATTGACTACCTTTGTTTCGTTTATGCCAATATCTCGGCGACAGATACTTATCTTTAAAGTTAGTTTAGATTTTGGGAAAATATATAGTATCGAGGGACAACAAAGTGTACTCTCCGTAGTTAGTTACGGCTGAAACGCGGCAATGAATTTCCGATCTTTATTTATTAAATCTGTGAAAATGTGGCAATTTCGGATCACAATGTGACTTTTGTTATCTCGGCGCCCAAGGCGTGTTAACGATATTTCCACTACGTGCAGCGTATCAAGACAGGATGCAAGTTGTTCATCTGACATGCGCTGTTCGGAGTTCGGGTTAAGTATATCCACATTGCACTTTCGAAAGATCACAGTGAAACATGCAATGAAATTAAAAAATCCATGACTCAGAAACAGTCGCTTAATACGCCACGCCTGACTGAAGGCAGACAAATGTCATGTGTATTTTATGTCATTTAAGGTCACAGACAAAATAAGAGAAACATGAAAAAATTGACTTTTACAATAAACCACTTGCAATTTCATTACTTCCCGAGTCTCTCATTAAAACAACCCACGCCTGGCTGGTTGCACCTCTCCATCAACAGTCAAAGATGGTGAATTTGTCTCAGATTATGAGAAAACGTTTGTTGAGGTATTCGAGTAACAGAATTCCATACCTGTGCCTATCACAGTGAAGATTCAGCTCATGATTAGGTTAGCAAGCGTAACACGAACTGGACTAGGTTGGAGTATTGAACGAGTACTATCCGCCTTGAGCAGGTAATTTGGTCAAGTTTTTATAGCACAGATCACCATGGGTTGGGATGAATTTAGCCAATATAAAAATATTTGTTCAAAGCAATAGTCATGTACGTACGGGTTATGTTTGGGGAACCATTGTCGTTGGAATTATGTTTGAGGTTCAAACAATATGACTTAGTTGTGCCTTGAACCCGTCATCGTGACTGTACATGTAATCAGATAGGGGTTAAGGGGTTTTGCTACCTTTCAGACGCAAAACAAGTTGATGGTAAAGCCTTCTAAGTAAGCAATATTTGAAAAAGGCATATCCAAGTATTTTTACCATGTGTTTTAAAAAATAATTTTCGTGTCACAAAGAGAATCTATGAAATAATATGGATTTCAATGGGATTTTTAGGTTCCGTCGAAAATGTGCACTAAACATGCCATCATAGACCGGCCCAGGGCGGCGACATTCGCAGCTGCGCACTACGCGCATCGCTGAAATTTTTGTTCGTGCATAATTTTCCCGCCGAAAAATAAATGCGAAACTGCGACTGTCGAAAATTTACATCGTAATAGATCTCAGCCAGAAATCCGCAAATGCTCGTTTGTAGGACTGAATAGGATAGTCTTGTAATATGAATTCTCATTCCTCGAAAAAAGGCGAAGTCCCTTCTCTAGTGGGTCAAAACTGTGTCAGGAGAACCTGGCAGATATCGTTACACGGACAAAATCACCATTTTTTCCACAGCAGCACCACATAGGATATAGCTTTCAAGAATTTCATACTTCAAACGTCGTTAGTTCAAAATGAATTTAACACGACAAAAAATCGATAAAATGGTTTTCTACAGCGTCATATTGCGATTTTAGTGTATGATGATGTATATTCAGAAAAACAATCGTCCAAAAATATTTGATGGCCGTAAACGAACATCAATCGATGTCATTTCAGCTACAGATAGTCTTTAGCTTCGTGATACGATATAAAATTTGAACATTGTCTATCTGCATGAAAACGGGGCTCAACGTGTAGCAGTCTTTTGTCCGTAAGGAATGACGTAACAGAGGACCACTGGGGTTGAGGTTGACAAGGCCCTTTTTATTGTCACACAAGAAAAACCCTATATAAACAAAACATAACAGGGTATAAAAATCTGTACATTAAACATTTCACAATACATAGCAACAGATAAATATATGTCCGTCTCTAATTCACTTTATAGTATTTGTGTTTACAAATATACGTCATACAATAATCACGGTTTACGTATCACTTTGTAAATATTGATCACACTATGAATGAATACCGCATTAGAGATATAAAAAACATCACCGTTATCAATTATATTGAGCGTGATCAAATAGGCCGGGCATAAAGCCTTAACTCGCATAACCTAATACATGGGCACACGGTAGCTGGAATTCGTGTGATGTTATATAACATTTAAATCCACGGTCATATTATATAACCACTTAAACCACTTACCCTGTCTATGGGACAGGCGCACTATAACCTGATAACATAGGACAAGCCCAATTCAATTTAGCTATCCAGCCATGTAACTGTATGATCAACACCTGTATAAATAATAATATCCGTGCTCAGCCATATAGGGAAACACACTAGATAAGCAACAAGATTTCCCAAACTGTACGTTAGAGATACCAAATACGTGCTTCATACAAGCCGACGTGAAATATAGAATCAAATAGGTCATGGAAAAGACTTTGGCTACATAAAGCATATGCCACAAGCTACTCTGAATACTTAGTAATTCACGAGAAGATAAACAATGGAAATTCAAGCAATTGTACTTTCCTAACGAGAAATAACATTTACAAACAATATACCAAATACGCATTTTCGGACAGAAAATAACCCTAACAAATACTTGTTAAACCAATCATAAATAATATAACATATATACAATCACTGACCTGTAGACGCCGTCGAACAAACTCTATCAAGCCATGCGAAATCGGTGAGCTCGAACGAACGCAGCTACGCAGTTAGATCTATGCGAATGGTATAACACGGTCCAGATATCCGTGCAGTTAGCTGAACCCCGGATTCGCATCAGCGTGCATGCATGCAACCAATCATCGCTCTCGATCGCAAAGCGCGCCCGACACCCAGCGAATGACAGTCCAGCAAAATGTCACATGGCCAATACAACCAATAAAAAGCAAAATAAACATACTCCAAAGCAAGGCGGCGAAATAGGTGCAGAGAAATCCCTGTTAGATGATCAGAATAATCTCTGCCAATCTCACAAATACACACAGTCACATACATGTACCTTTCCCATTTCTCACTCCGGGTTTGGAATGTTTTATAGCAGTGTATGCTCGGTGTCAATATTTCCGTTTCTGAAAACTCTACATATCAAACATTTCTCGACAAATTCTTTGGTCATGTGTACGTGAACATGTGAATACGTTTTCAGTCATTTGTTCATAACGTCATGGTGACGTCATCTTCAGAAATCTTGTTTTAAAACGCAATTTTTTCCATTTTGGTCATTGTTTCCTTTATAGTAGAAGAAAATGAGATCAGTTACTTCAAGTGAGCATTGTCAACATTTAAAAGGAAATATTTCAACACCATATAGTTTTGTTGTGCCTATTTATGGCAGCCATTTTGAATTCACCTATGCTTAATTTTTTGCTTCCAGAGAAACAAAACTAGGCTCAGAACCATCGCAATAAGTATTCCATAAATATTACTTATATATTCTAATATATTCTATTGCCAGACAGCCCGTTTCACCGGCTTAAGGTTTCTGAGCCTTCCTGCAGACACTTTTACACACACTCTAGAATCTGTCTTTATTCAGATAAAGGTATGCCTTATAATTAAGGTAATTTATTTATTTGTCGAAAGCGAATTTCTTAAGGATTCCAAATATATAAATGTGTTCACTGTAAAACTGTAGCTTGTGAATATATTTGAATTTAAAAAAAAAAAAAAAAAAAATGAGCCTTATTTTGAATGGCTAGTAGAACATGAGTAGCCGGTTCGAGCACAGGGAAGCCGGGAAGCCGATGACGTCATAAGTAGGTCAAGGTGACGTCATGAAGTCGTGCGGTGTTCGTCTATTTATAGTGTCATGAACATAGCCCAAGGGGTTGTAGGTCAACGTCTGTTCACCGAACCGTGACTATAGCGTGAGAAGTGTTTGCGGTTTTCTATATCTGTTCATCGGGCCGTGTCTATAGTTAGCGATGGAGCGTGACTAATGAAAGCAGGCGGCTAATTCTGGACCGAAGTCGTATTGATTCCTATGTTGATAGTGTTGAATGAGGCATTCAGGGCGTCCAAATTTCGTTTCGGAGTATAAACAAATTTCGATTTCGATTTTTTTTGGGGCCGATTTTCGTCGAATTTTCTATAAATTACCGATGGCGATATCTCGGGAACTAAGACGGACAGAGACTCGCGGCTTACGGCGTTGTATTCCTCTCATATAGATGCACAATAAAGGTTCTACAATTTTATCGCCCAACGGTATCTTTCGCCGCAATTAGACGATAATCGGTGTCACGTGATTCGACGATTTCTCGAGAAATAAGCGACACACGGGCTGGCGGTTTGCGGCATTGTATTCCTCGTGTAGGGGTCTACCGTAAAGCTCCTATACGAATGTATCATATCAAAGTTTCGCCTCTATTCGGCGTCGAAATACGCTCCGTTTACTTGTTTAACCGCACATGGAATGCGGGAACGCGAAAAATAGGTCGACCGGAAGTGACGTCGATAAAATAGAAAAGTCTCCATAAGTGCGGTCAATTGACAGTCATACGTCATTATCACCTCAATATATCATATATAAGGACGAATTGCCTTAACGTATCATACTGTCGCTACTATTGGAACGCGTCACCGATAACACGATGGAAGAGGTCCACCGACAAGCAATTCGCGAAAATCTTTTGATTCTCATCAAAAAGATAACATGTGTGTCCGCAATATGTGATTCGCTAAGACGAAATACGATATTAACGATGGAAATGTACGAAGACATTATGGCTGAGAAGACAACGAGTGGTCGCGGCATTTGTTGAACTTGATACCTAAACGAGGTCCGAAGGCCTTTTATGCGTTTGTGGAAGCTCTACAGAAGACTGGCAACATTACATTAGCCTAACTGCTACAGCCTGAACTTAAGAAGGCTTCTGTCGTTGATGTTGGATACATCTTTCTGACTGGGTTCCATTTGGGATACAATGTCTTCGTCAATGTGGGAATCTCTAAAGGGCACGCCTGCATAGATATTACCGAGAGTATAGATGCAGCCGACTCATATAAAAACCGTAGATTTATCGCTGGAGAGTTGGATGAAGTTGACGTACTGTATCGTTATGATCGACGACCTGATAGTGAAACGTGTAGTCAATGCCGAACCTTTACCGTTGTCAGAAGACGTGTACTTGAGTTACAGCTTCTACCGAGGACAGGATAAAATTCATGTTCGTCGCTGGAAGACGGATGAGAATAGGCGCAACAAAATCCATCCAACAAAAGACGGACAGACTTTGGACCTGACTACGTGGTCAAATTTGAAAAACTGTGTGGAGGGCGTTGAGAAAGCCTTGAACGTTATCCGTTACGCGAGTGAATAAATGATAGACGCTGAGACGGGGTCAAGTTTGTTCAACGATAATGGAGAGTGAACGAGTACCAGTGAAATGACTGTATATATTTTTATGTTCATCGACTCGTAAGAGGACGATACACGAAAAGAACATGAAACCATATACTTGGAAAATCTGTGACATTGCTTGAAAAAGGGACAATTCGCATTTATACTTCGTGGATAAATAAAAAAATGTCAAAGTATGTCATAGCCATGTCTTTTTATGCACTCTTTTATGGGGAGGGGGAGGAGGATGTGGGTGTGTGTGTGTGTGTGTGTGTGTGTGGTGGAGGAGGAGAAGGAGGAGGAGGAGAAGGAATTATATGACTAGTATAAAATAGAGACAAAGCAATACGAAGATTACTAAATAATCGCTTTATTCATCAACTCATAGCACTGCACAAATAATGAGAGAAAACTGCTTATATGAAATACATCTCCATTGTGGGTATCATTTCGACATCTAGCCTTCCATTCAATGTTTATGTATGGATATTTCCATTGGGATCTTTATTCGGAGTCCTCGCTATCACCGTCATCAATCAACTTATCGAATAAACATTTCCGCATCTTAATCGTCTGTCCGAGTGTTTCCTCGTAGTCTATGTCGTATATTGTTTGCAGACGCCTCGTTGTTTTCAAGATCTCGTTATGAATATAATTGGTTTGTAGCTTTTGCATGTTCACGAGGAGATTGCAGTATTTTTGACGTAAAGTCTTCATCATCGTTGGAGTATAATCCTCCATAGCATTTGCACCAGACTCATCCTCGTCGTAACCTTGTCTTGTATATTGCTGTTTTCTCTCGTCAATGTCAACCCTACAATCGGTTTACCGAACATGTTTTTCCACACGTTATATTGAACCCGTTTTCGCAAGTGGGTTGTAGATCTATTTCCCCAGGATGGAGGAGTTCGTCATCTGAAGGGTATTTTCTCTTTCGTCGTTCCATTTCATTCCCGCTCCTATGGATCATCTGCCTCTGCTGGGAGTCGTCATCATTTTCATTCCGTTTGAACCACAGTGGATCCATCTTGATATATAATCCCTCTCCCACTTGTTCATTCCTCTTAGCGGACCATGTCGGATCGTGAGATGGTATGCGTTGAATTTGAGTTGATGGATTATGAATTGGGGCTGGACGAGATGGCAGTTGTTCTTCTTTTTTTACGAGTTCCTCATAGCCTGATATTACATTGTTAGACAGTCTGTCATTTTCCGCTGTATGGGGTTTTAAATCGATGAACAGATATCCGTACGAACGAGATGTGGCTTCGTGAAATTTCGCCATGAAATGTGTCATATCCCGAGGAAAGATCCGTCTCCTGAACGCGCTAATTTGCTGTCTATCAATAGGATTATTGAATAGAACGAAATACTGGCAGTTCAGCGTGATATCTCGAGATGCCTTGCCTCGAGGGAAGAGATTCTGAGTCAGATAAATTACGGACAAATTTCTGTGATGCGACCCTTTGGTGAATAGGTCGCAACTTTTTCTTCGCGCTTTACCTCACCCGTCAAATCGTCCAGAACAATAACGTTGGTTTGGTCGAAGTAATGCTCTTCGCCTATGTCATGGGGTATGCCGGGGAGGAAGTTGACATTTTTCAGACTTGTAGATTCATAGGCTGACTGCCATTGACTGTAACATCATACGACGCGTGTTGGAGAGGGATCGATATTAGCACGCTCCAAAAATTTCATTACCCATGAGGTCTTCCCACAGCCAGTCGGGCCGCTGACGATCATAGTAAATGGATGTTGTGATGCTCTTGAAAGAGCCATAGATGAAGTCTCGCGATTACGTTTATACGGATGTTCTGCTTTTATACCCTGTTGGTGTATAAGTCGATGTCTCATCAGGTTATCTGGACGCGAGAATGTTTTCTGACACACCGTACACTTGTTTGTCATGTTGACGCTTCTCCGCCAAAACGTAGATTAACTCTAATATCACTTCTCTCTATATTTTATACTATACGGTATATCCTCTTCCTCCTCCTCCTCCTCCTCCTCCTCTTGTTCTTCCTCCTCCTCCTCCTTCTCTTCTTCCTCCTCGATCGTAACGATATAGTCCGTCAACTTCATCAACGGTTTTTATATGGGGCAAAGGGTCGGAGTCGGCTACATCTATACTCTCGGTAATATTTATGCAGGCGTGCCCTTTAGAGGTTCCCACATTGACGAAGACATTGTATCTCAAATGGGACCCAGTCATGAAGATGTATCCAACATCAACGACAGAAGTCTTCTTAAGTTCAGGCTGTAGCAGTTGGGCTAATGTAATGTTGCCAGTCTTCTGTAGAGCTTCCACAAACGCATAAAGGGTCTTCGGACCTCGTTTAAGTATCAAGTTCAACAAATGCCGCACTCGACCACTCGTTGTCTTCTTAGCCATAATGTCTTCGTTCATTTCCATCGTTAATATCGTATTTCGTCTTAGCGAATCACATATTGCGGACACACATGTTATCTTTTTGATGAGAATCAAAAGATTTTCGCGAATTGCTTGTCGGTGGATCTCTTCCATCGTGTTATCGGTGACGCGTTCGAATAGTAGCGACAGTATGATACGCTAAGGCAATTCGTCCTTATTAATGATATATTGAGGTGATAATGACTTTTGACTGTCAAATAACCGCACTTATGGAGACTTTTCTATTTTATCGATGTCACTTCCGGTCGACCTATATTTCGCGTTCCCGCATTCTATGTACGGTTAAGTAAGTAAATGGAACGTATTTCGACGCCGAATAGAGGCGAAACTTACGGAGATACGATACATTCGTATAGGAGCTTTACGGTAGACCCATATACGAGGAATACAACGCCGCAAACCGCGAGTCCGTATGTCGCTTATTTCTCGAGAAATCGCCGAATCACGTGACACCGATTATCGTCTAATTGCGGCGAAAGATACCGTCGGGCGATAACATTGTAAAGGGCCTTTATTGTGCATCTATACGAGAGAAATACAACGCCGTAAGCCGCGAGTCTCTATCCATCGGCAAAGTCAAAAAAAAAAAATCGAAATTTTTTTCTACTCCGAAACGAAATTTGGACGCCCTAGGGGTATAACTGAGGAATTTACGCATTTCATGCCTCATTCAACACTATCAACATAGGAATCAATACGACTTCGGTCCCGAATTAGCCGCCTGCTTTCATTAGTCACGCTCCATCGCTAACTATAGACACGGCCCGCTGAACAGACATACAAAACCGCAAACACTTCTCACGCTAGTCACGGTTCGGTGAACAGACATTGACCTACAACCCCTTGGGCTATGTTCATGACACTATAAATAGACGGACAACGCACGACTTTATGACGTCACCTTGACCTACTTATGACGTCATCGGCTTCCCGGCTTCCCTGTGCTCGAACCGGCTAATCATGTTCTACTGTGGCTATTTTCAAAAAAGTATTCAGCTTAACATACATCATCACTTCCAGTGAAAGACCACTCCAACAGGAAATTTGTGTCTCAGTTTTGTCAATTTTGGTATAGTTCTTATTCAATTGGCATTCATTTCAACTTCAAAGTGCAAAATAGTGTGTTGCTCAATTTTGTAAAAAAAATATTCCATTAAATAGAATGAGAACTGAGTCAAAATTGATAAAACTGGGACCCGGATTTCTTGTTGGAGTTGCCTTCCACAGGAAATGATGATGTAAGTTACGATAAGTTGAATACATTTTTTAAAGTAGCATTTAAAAAACCCAAAAATTTTTTTTTTTTTTTTTTTAATCCGAATATCTTCACGACCTGCAGGTTTACTGTGAACAAATTTATATATTTGGAATCTTTAAGAAATGCGCTTTCAACAAATATATACATTACCATATCTACCATAGCATACTTTCAGATTCAGATAAAGACAAATTCTAGAGGGTGTGCATAAGTGTGTACAAGAGGTCTCAGTATCCTTAAGCGGAATCAGATACGCTAGCTCGAGAGCTGTGATGACAGATCAGCTGAAATAAATAACTCATCTGATGTTACTGGATGAGCATCGACGGCGTCTGATTGAGTAAACTTTCCAACATGGGGTAAACATCGTGAATGCAAGAAATGCATGATATTGTGTTTTGAATGACAAATGAGTGAACGCGTGATATGAATCTATTGACTAAACCCGAACACACCGATGTGCCTTCACGGAACACGCAAGATTCCAGATAAATTCTTTTAAAAATCGTCATAGTCAGTGGTGTTAGGGATTTTTTGGTTCACATTCTTCCAAAAGCACCAAATTTGGCCCATATGCCGCCCATACCATACTATTTCGATTTTTGACGGGCGCCAAGACGGGCGCCCCCTAGGGCCGCCATATTGGCGAAATTCAATGTGGTCGCCACCCGGGTTAGAGGTCAATCGTTAGAAAGGGTTAGAAATATGAATAATAGCACTTTTTAGTGGTTTTGGGGGTCGGGGAATTTGATTGTGATCTTATTTCAACGATTTGAGGTCAAGGTCACCCTTTAAGGTCAGCCTAAAGGCCATTTTGGGGATAAATTCGCCATTATCAGTGGTTTTGGGGCAAGATATATAAACTGCCTCATTCTATTGGTTTCCGGGGTTGAGTACCTCGAATCTGGCTTTATTTTGGCGATTCGGGGCAATATTTCATTTGAGAGTCGCGATAGAGGTCATCCGAACCAGAGATCAATCAGAGGTCAATTGTAGGTAAAACACCAAAAGGGCTAGAATTACAAATAATACCAAAGGGTTTGTGGCAATCGGAGAATACGATTCTGATCTTATTTTAAATATTTGAGGTCACCCCATTTTGGGTCAAAGGTCAAAGATCAACAGTTACCGCTAAGAACAATCGAATGAACATTATTCAGGAGCAAATTTTATTAAAATACTTCGGAAATGACATTTGCTGACAAAATGCTATACCTATGCCGCTACGCCGCTATGTGTATTCAAATGTTCGAAATACAATACAAAGACCGCTTTAGCAACAATATACCAATGATTATTAGTACCTACCTGTGGCTTGCGCACTCAAGAAACTGTGAAGTTGGGTTGCACCCAGTAAGGCTGTGGAAGAGGGGTAGTGCCAAGGATTTTGACGGACCGCGATCGGAACAAAGGGTATGGACTGGAATGTCACAATATTTTTTTCCAGTACCGAAGCCCACCAAGAGTTCCCATAGACCGAGGGTCTCCAAAGACCGGACATCGCTGTCCATCGTGCGAACATAGGCTGTTGTATGACCCTCTTCCGTGGCATGTGCTAGATGCAGGAGGATCCTGTTGTCCGCCTCAGAATGGTTTCACGGTTGATTTACTGAGAGGTCACAACGCCTGTTGAAGAACACGGACTCAAAACGGGTACACAGGAGGAGCTTTCCGCCTATGTCAGTCTTGGAGATCTGTATGCTGATGAATGAGAATGGTTCCTTTTTGTTCTCATTTTTTAAGAAGCCGCTGATCCACTCATACTTCGAGATTTTAGGGTACCGTAAAAAGTATTGTGGCATTCCAGTCCAGACCATCTGTTCCTTGGCACTATCTCTCTTTCACAGCTTAACAGGGTGCAAGACGACTTCACAGTTTCTTGAATGTGGCAAAAAGACCGCTTGATGTCAGCCTGTACAAGCATATCGGACCTCACCGACACACTAGTGGCTCTCACGCACGATTCTGACACTCTCGAGTCCGTGCATATGGAGCTTATATAACGCCGACATCGTACTAATGTACAGCAAGGGATGTGGTGCAGCCGGTGTCAGTGAGGCCAAGCATCACCTCTTCACCACTGCAACTAGATCCCAGCCGCGCTGTTGCAGCATGTGAAGCGAGCGCTACTGCAAGCGAGTTTCTACTGGAGTCAGGTCACTTCAATCCATCAGGGAATCCTTGACTTCAGTGAGTGGAGCTGGCACAAAGCTTGTACCCGTACATGGCAACCACTATGGACTACTCTTAGCGACATTTCTATGGCATATGCCATTCTCATGCACTGCGGCTGACTCAAGGCATGCAAGGGAAAGTGCAAATGCAACTGTGCCGATGTCCGATACACGACCCTCTGCAAATGCGAAGGCGGGTGCGTTAGTAACGAGGGCGGTGATGACCAGTATTACTTATTGCTGGCATCATAGGGGGCAAGCCAGAAGGCATAGGTAGTAAAAGTAATCATTGGTATAATGTTGCTAAAGCGGTCTTTGTGTTGTATTTTGAACATTTAAATGCACATAGCGGCGTATCGGCATAGTTATAGCATTTTGTCAGCAGATGTAATCGCTGAAGTATTTTAATAATATTTGTTCCTGAATAATCTTGTTTCGATTGTTTTTAGTAGCAACTGTTGATCTTTGACCTTTAATTTCCAAATGAGGTGACCATGACCTCAAATCGTTAAAATAAGGTCAGAATCTAATTCTCCGATGCCACAAAGCCCTATGGTATTATTTGTGATTCTAGCAATTTTGGTGTTTCCTATAATTGACCTCTGGTTGATCCCTGGTTCGGGTGACCTCTATCGTGAACCTCACATGCAATATTGCCTCAAGTCGTCAAAATATGACCAGATTCGGGTTACTCAACCCCGAAAATCGAAAAAATGAGGTAGTTTGTATATCTCGACTAAAAATGACGAATTTGACCCCAAAACGACCTTTAAGGTGACCTTGACCTCAATTCGTTGATTAGAATCAGATTCCCCGACATCGAAAACCACTAAAAAGTTATATTATTCATGATTCTAGCCATTTTGTTTTTTTTAAATACGATTGACCTCTAACCCGGGTGGTGGCCATATTGAATTTCGCCAATATGGCGGCCCCAGGGGGCGACTACCTTGGCGCCCGTCAAAAATCGAAAAGGTATTGTATGGGCGACATATGGGCCAAATTTGGTGCTTTTGGAAGAATCTGAACCAAACAGTCCATTTTATGCCCTAACATCCCGACTATCACTGCGAAGTCTGCAATTCATTGTTCGTACGCGATTTGCGCCTGTCTATATGTAGACATTCAGTCGGGAATGTGCATGCACCACCTCCCCCAGATCGCGGGGGTAACCTAGCCCGACCGATCATCAATTCCCACCCTTATTTTAACGCTTCATTCAAAATGACCATATCGTGTAATAATAATGTGACAAGATTTTGTGACTGCGACACCGGCTAAGTCTGAGAATTTTGAAAAATATATTCCTTGATTAGTCTATATGCACTCAATATTATTATTGATTTGTTGGTACTTATTTTGGTACTGTATAACTACCCACAGTCAATTCATTGGCCGCCTTCGAGTGATACGTTCAGAATGTTCACGTCATGATGACGTCATGATGTTTTATTTACTGTCAAAACAATAAACCTATACAAGGGACAATATTGAAAGAAACTAAAATGACATTTAAAATCTAACAATTTAAAAAAATGATAATTCAGAAAATATTGATCTATTTTTATCCACATTTTAAAGATTAATTTCAGGTTATGACGTCATAATGATGTCATATTCACCGAATTTGTTGGAGCATGGAATTTCTGAATATTTGAACCACTATGATGCTCGTGCGAAAACAAAATGATTCTTTTGTCCGGTTTCTAAGAATCATTCCACTAGACGACTCCACCGTATTCTTGGCATTCGGGAACGGACCATTTCGTGAGAAACAGTGGGATAATCCTAAAGGATTTTTTTGTATGCCTGTGCATGTTAATTTTGGAATTGGAATTTGAAAAAAACGTATTATAATATATCTTTTGATTTCCCCGTTCCCTATCGTTGTGGGTTCCGCCCCACCCATTTCCCAAATAATGATTTTGATACCGTAACATAAAAAAACTCTGCACTTTGATCTCTGAACTGAAATTTCATACAGATGTCCGAAGATCAAAGATGTCGCCCAGCTTTCGAATAAATCAAGACAAGCGATGAAAATGAAAAAATAGCTGAAATGGTAGCGAAAATGTCAATCATTTTACATTCTGGTTGTTTTACAGCATATACAATCTAAGAAACGGGTATCAAAGTCGAATATATGCTCTCGATCAATATATCTCAAAATGATCATGTGTTCTGTATTGAAGATTAATATTTCTAAATTCAACTTTGATAATAATAATAAGACATATTGCACTCTCTTCACATACACTGTATCAGTTGGACGTGCCAAGGTATAGATTGGTATATTGAATATGCAAATACCACACTATGATACCATATAATAGACGTACAATCGGAACATTTTAGATATCTGTATATAGAGATTAATGAATGTAACGGAGAAGTCACAGTTGTTTTTCTCTCTTTCTTTTTTTCAGATAAGACGACACAGGAAATATGCTTCGTATCCTGGTTGTATTAGCCCTGATGACGATCCCTTTTATCGCAGCCCAGGGCTGTGTAAACAGTATCCTTTTTCCCCTGTGGAGAATTGGGAGCGTTTTAGCATTATGACAAAACCCATATACAAATAAATTCAAATAGTGGCGATCTGGAACATTTTTGATCTCTACAATGTGTGTATTCACGCTGTGGAATTGTATATATTATTGCAGAAACTTGTAAAACAGGGCTATATCATCAAGCGCCTCCACAAGTTTCTCATTTGGCGATACATATCGCATGCTGATAGCAAATACGAGCGCAGCGGGCAAGATCCATGGCGGTACGTTTCGTAACTTGTCTAATTCCGCTTAACCCGGGGCTAGGGGCCGTATGAACCTATGTATTTCAAGATCCTCATAGTGTTCATACGATCAGACACAATCAAAGCGTGACTGAGATACATCATACTCCAAATGACGACTTTACAACGTATATCATATGGATTATGGATACTTATCAGCGATACGGATTTGATATTTTTGGAACATCATGATGTCTTGCTGGCATCACGATGTCTTGCTGGCATCATTGAAAACTGTTGCAGGAAATTAGCCTAGTTTTATGTACACTATGATTTATCCTTTTGATTTGGTGCCAATTTTATTATATGAATTAGGTATTTGGATTACGGACACCAAGATATTATCTGGAACACAACTTAATACTGAAGGGATCCGGTCCGTGCAGTAATGTTGAAACTTTGAAAGTGTCTGAATACTGATATCTCTCTTGGATCGAAACACGCCGTAGTCTACAGTTGTCGAGTTGTGACGTTGCGTCGCAAGAGTGATGTCCCTTCGAGTTACCGACCCGCCGGCAGACGAAACAGTGGGGCAGTTCACTTGCAACTGCATGGACTACTGATTTGGAGTCATTTGAGCTCCTTGATATAGAAGGTGAAGGTATGGATACTCTCTATACTCAATATATGGAATATGCCCCACCATTTGATCCGCTGACTCTTGTGATGCAACGTCACAACTCGGGAAAACCGTATCAATTTGAAGCATAACTTGGATTTTCGAATCGGACCGAAAAAGATATCTTGCACAACTAGACCCCAAGGGGAACCTGTGTACCAAATTTGAGAAAGATCCATGCAGCACTTCCTGAGAAATCACGATAACAAAGTTTCATAGGAAATCCAAGATGGCCGCTTGGTGGCCATATTGTATTTTCGAATCAGACCAGAGCAGGTATCCTGCACAACTAGACCCAAACGGGAACCTGTGTACCAAATTTGAGAAAAATCCATGAGGCAGTTCCTGAGAAATCGCGATAACAAAGTTCCATGGAAAAATCCAAAATACCTGTTTTGGTTCGATTCGAAACTCCAATATGGCATATTGGAGTTTCGAATCGAACCAAAACAGGTATCTTGCACAACTGGACCGCAAGGGAAAACTGTGTACCAAATTTGAGAAAGATCCGTGATGTAATTTTCTGAGATTTCACGGTAGCAAAGTTATTTGGGTAAATTCAAGATGCGGCCATATTGGATTTTCGAAATGGACTAAAAAGGTATCTTACCAGTGTCTAGTCCGTCATTCATAATCCAGCCGTCGTCCATTAGAGAATATCCGCGTCCATAATCCAAAGATCTATTCCATTTTCCACATAACAGTATTAGCACCAAATTCAAAAAGACAATTATAGTATACATAAACATAGGCTTGTTTCCTGCAAGAGAGAAGCGGTCAACAGTTTTCAATGATGCCGGCAAGACATCATGATGTTCCAAAAATATCAAATCCGTATCGCTGATCAGTATTCTTAATCCATAATATTCGTTATAGAGTCCTCATCTAAAAAAAAAAAGATGTATCTCAGTCACGATTTGATTGTGACTGTTCATATGAGTACCATGAGGATCTTGAAGTACATGGGTTCATACGGCCCCTAGCCCCGAGTTAAGCGGACCTAGACCACAAGGGGAACCTGTGTACCAAACTGGAGAAAGATCCATGAAGTAATTCACTGAGAATTCATGATAACAAAATTTCATGAGAAAATTCAAGTTGGCCGCCTGGTCGCCATATTGGATTTTCGAATAGAACCGAAAAAAGTATCTTGCACAAGTAGACCCCAAGCGGAACCTGTGCACCAAATTTGAGAAAGATCCATGAAGTACTTCTTGAGAAATCAGGATAACAAAGTTTCATGGAGAAATCCAAGATGGCCACCTGATGGCCATGTTGGATTTTCGAATCGGACGATAAAAGGTATCTTACACCACTAGGCCCCAAGGGCAACCTGTGTAAAAAATTTGAGAAAGATCAATGTAGTAGTTCCAGAAAAATCGCGGTAACAAATTTTCATGGGGAAATCCAAAATGGCAATCTGGTGGCCATATTGGATTTTAGAATCGAACCAGAAAAGGTATCTTGCACAACTGGATCACAAGGGGAACCTGTGTACCAAATTTGAAAAAGATCCGTCAAGTAATTTCCTGAGATTTCACGATAACAAAGCTATTTGGGTAAATTTAAGATGCGGCCATATTGGATTTTCGAAATGGACTAAAAAAGGTATCGTGCACAACTAGACCCAAAGGGGAACCTGTGTACCAAATTTGAGAAAGATCCATGAAGTAATTTCCTGAGAATTCATGATAACAAAATTTCATCGGGAAATTCAAGATGGCCGCCTGGTGGCCATGTTGGATTTTTGAATCGAACAGAAAAAGGTATCTGGCACAAGTAGGCCCCAAGGGGAACCTGTGTACCAAATTTGAGAAAGACCCATAAAGTACTTCCTGAGAAATCACGATAACAAAGTTTCATGGGGAAATCCAAGATGGCCACCTGGTGGCCATATTGGATTTTCGAATCAGACCATTAAAGGTATCTTGCACTACTAGACCCTAGGGGAACCTGTGTATAAAATTTGAGAAAGATCCATGTAGTAGTTCCTGAGGAACCGCGATAACAAATTTTCATGTGGAAATCCAAGATGGCTGCCTGGTGACCATATTGGATTTTCGAATCGTACCAGAAAAGGTCTCTTGCACAACCATACCCCAAGGGGAACCTGTGTAACAAATTTGAGAAAGATCCATGTAGTAGTTCTTGAGAAATTGCGATAACAAATTTTCATGGGGATATCCCAGATGGCCGTCTGGCGGCCATATTGGATTTTCGAATCGGACCAGAGAAGGTATCTTGCACAAGTAAATCCCAAGGGGAACCTGTGTACCAAATTTGAGTTAAGATCCAGGCAATAGTTCCTGAGAAATCGCGATAACAACGTTTCATGGGGAAATCCAAGATGGCCGCCTCGTGGCCATATTGGGTTTTCGAATCGGACTAGAAAAGGTATTTTGCACAACTAGACCCCAAGGGAAACCTGTGTACCCAATTTCAAAAAGATACATGAAGAAGTTCCTGAGAAATCGCGATAACAAGAATTGTTTACAGACGAACGACGGACGACGGACGGACGACGGACGAGGACGGACGACGCACCACGGACGAAAAGCGATTTGAACAGCCCACCATCACCATCAGATGAACACAATAATTCCATGTTGCATTTAGTTGTACTTTAATGTCCTGCGCAGGTCTAGTAATCCCGATAAGTAGGTGAGTGAGTAAATAGGATTTAACGTCGCTTTCAACAATATCTCGGTCATATCACGACGAACCAACTAATCGTGTATTTGCGCCTAATAGTGTCAGCGCCAAATCGTGTAAAAGAATTGCGCCTAATAACGTGTTGCGCCTAACCGTGTAGGAAATTTGCGCTTAATGGTGGAACTGCGCCTAATCGTGTACGAAATTTGCGCTTAATTGTGGAACTGCACCTAATCGTGTACGGAATTTGCGCCTATTTGTGTAAATGCGCCTAATCGTGTAAGGAGGCTTCGTCTAATCATGTAACTGCTCCTAATCATTTGAACCATCTTGCGCCTAATTCTGCGTTGCGCTTAATCGTGTAGAATAATTGCTCATAATTGTGGAACTGCGCCTATTCGTGTGGGAGACTGCGCCTAAACGTGCACAACGTGAAGGTATAAGTAGTATGTGAAGGACGAATAAAGTCAACTTGATATACTTTCGTCATTTTTGGGGAGGTCACGGGAAGATCACGTGATCAAGAGATCAGGGTCACTATAGTTCCGGGACTTCCGGTCACGTATTCCTCCGCGGTGATGCGGTCTGGCGATGATACGGTCGCGGGTAAAAGCCTCCGCGGATAGAAAGTAGTCCCAAAAACGCGGAGAACCGGGGGAAATTCTGCGGCAATCTTCGCCAATCTTCGGGACATTTTGGGGGCGAGCGGGACCCCTAGTGGGTCGATTAAGTTGAGTGAGGTGTCGAAGTGAAGCGCTCGTCCAGGGCAATCAAGTCATGGTTGGGTGTATGTAAAATGAGGACTCCGAAAATATAAAATGCAGAACACGGACTTTACCTCAAAAATAGGAGAATGATTCGAATGATTTGCATCTATACTGGAAAATGCCTGTATGGGGTATAGTGGTGGTCATTCTTGTGGATTTCACTGTGGGTTGTGGGGTCTTGTTTTCTTCGTCTCACCACGTAGAACACGATGGGATGGGTCTCGGAGCTAAGCGGTACCGGGTAGGTCTGTATATAGGCCCATACTGGCTCAGTGGATAGGTCCATACTGGGAAACGTACTCCTGGACATTGCGAGATGGGTTGTGGGATCTTGTTTTTCACGTCTCACCACGTAGAACACGATGGCGGGTTCCCGATGCTAAGCGGTGAAATTTTTCGAAAAGTTCACGGAGGTCTGGATAGGCCCATAGGCCTACTGGCTCAATGGATAGGTCCATACTGGGCAATTCACATATGTTCATTGCGATACGGGTTGCGGGATCTTGTTTTTCACGTCTGACCACGTAGAACACGATGGGAGGGGTCTCGAAGTTTAGCGGTGAATTTGTTTGGAAAAGTTCAGGTATCGGGTACGTCTGTATAATGGCACATATTGGCTCAGTGGATAGGTCCATACTGGAAAATTTACTCCTGGACATTGCGATATAGGTTGTGGGATCTTGTCTTTCATGTCTCACCACGTAAAACACGATGGGCGAGGTTCCGAAGATAAGCGGTGAAATTTTTCGAAAAGTTCTCGGAGGTCTGGGTTGGCCCATAGGCCTACTGGCTCAGTGGATAGGTCCATACTGGGCAATTCACATACATGTATGTTCATTGCGATGTGGGTTGCGGGATCTTGTTGTTCACATCTAACCACGTAGAACACGATTGGAGGTGTCTCGAAGTTAAGCGGTGAACTTTTTTTGAAAGGCCCAGGTACCGGGTAGGTCTGTATATTGGCCCATACTGGCTCAGTGGATAGGTCCACACTGGGAAATTTACTCCTGGACATTGCGATATAGGTTGTGGGATCTTGTTTTTCACGTCTCACCACGTAGAACACGATGGGCGGGGTCCCGAAGCTAAGCGGTGAATTCTTTTGAAAAAGTTACTGCGCGCATGCGTAGTGGGCAAATAGTACTGGATGGACGTTTGGGGTCTAGGTGAGCCACTTGGTGTCGGATGGTGTCATATGAGGTATTATTTTCAAGCTCTCGTAGAGAAGCATCCGACTGAGCTAATGTATCGTCCGTTTTCATTATTCTGCGCATGCGCAGTCTGGTCGTTTTATGGAAAGCAGACATTCTGGGGGTGCGTGGGGTGTATTTCGGGTAGAGATGTACCACTATTGGTCCAAATGGGTCGTGGGAAGTGTCAACGTGAAGCATTTGTGGGGTAGAGTCAGAATGGCGTGTATTTTATTGCAAGTCCCGTCAATCTGCGCATGCGCAGTTGGGTGTAGTAAGTAAAGTGGTCATTTTGGGTGTGCGTGGAGTTGTGTTTGGGGTAGAGAGGGACGATCCTTGGTCCATATGCGTCGTGTGGGGTGTCATTTTGACGCGTATTTCTCACACGAATAGGCGCATTTCCACAATTAGGAGCAAATCTTCTACACGAATAGGCGCAGTTCCACAATTGGGAGCAATTATTCTACATGATTAGGCGCAACGCAGAATTAGGCGCAACATGGTTCAAATGATTAGGAGCAGTTACATGGCATTTTGCGGGCGAGAGGGACCCCTAGTGGGCCGATTAAGTCGAGTGAGGTGTCGAAGTGAAGCGCTCGTCCAGAGCAATCAAGTCATGTTTGGGTGTATGTAAAATGAGGACTCCGAAAATATAAAATGCAGAACACGGACTTTACCTCAAAAAATAGGAGAATGATTCGAATGATCTGCATCTATACTGGAAAATGCCTGTATGGGGTATAGGGGTGGTCATTTTTGTGGATTTTACTGTGGGTTGTGGGGTCTTGTTTTCTTCGTCTCACCACGTAGAACACGATGGGATGGGTCTCGGAGCTAAGCGGTACCGGGTAGGTCTGTATATAGGCCCATACTGGCTCAGTGGATAGGTCCATACTGGGAAACGTACTCCTGGACATAGCGATATGGGTTGTGGGATCTTGTGTTTCAAGTCTCACCACGTAGAACACGATGGCGGGTTCCCGATGCTAAGCGGTGAATTTTTTCGAAAAGTTCACGGAGGTCTGGATAGGCCCATAGGCCTACTGGCTCAGTGGATAGGTCCATACTGGGCAATTCACATATGTTCATTGCGATACGGGTTGCGGGATCTTGTTTTTCACGTCTGACCACGTAGAACACGATGGGAGGGGTCTCGAAGTTTAGCGGTGAATTTGTTTGGAAAAGTTCAGGTATCGGGTACGTCTGTATAATGGCACATATTGGCTCAGTGGATAGGTCCATACCGGAAAATTTACTCCTGGACATTGCGATATAGGTTGTGGGATCTTGTCTTTCATGTCTCACCACGTAAAACACGATGGGCGAGGTCCCGAAGATAAGCGGTGAAATTTTTCGAAAAGTTCTCGGAGGTCTGGGTAGGCCCATAGGCCTACTGGCTCCGTGGATAGGTCCATACTGGGCAATTCACATACATGTATGTTCATTGCGATATGGGTTGCGGGATGTTGTTTTTCACGTCTAACCACGTAGAACACGATGGGAGGGGTCTCGAAGTTAAGCGGTGAACTTTTTTTGAAAGGCCCAGGTACCGGGTACATGTAGGTCTGTATATTGGCCCATACTGGCTCAGTGGATAGGTCCATACTGGGAAATTTACTCCTGGACATTGCGATATAGGTTGTGGGATCTTGTTTTTCACGTCTCACCACGTAGAACACGATGGGCGGGGTCCCGAAGCTAAGCGATGAATTCTTTTGAAAAAGTTACTGCGTTCATGCGTAGTGGGCAAATAGTACTGGGTGGGCGTTTGGGGTCTAGGTGACCCCCTAGGGGTCCGATGGTGTCGTACATGTATGATATCTTATTTTCAAGCTCTCGTAGAGAAGCATCCGACTGGGCTAATGTATCGTCCCGTTTTCATTATTCTGCGCATGCGCAGACTGGTCGTTTTATGGAAAGCAGACGTTCTGGGGGTGCGTGGGGTGTGTTTCGGGTAGAGATGTACCACTATTGGTCCAAATGGGTCGTGGGAAGTGTCAACGTGAAGCATTTGTGGGGTAGAGTCAGAATGGCGTGTATTTTATTGCAAGTCCCGTCAATCTGCGCATGCGCAGTTGGGTGTAGTAAGTAAAGTGGTCATTTTGGGGGCGCGTGGAGTTGTGTTTGGGGTAGAGAGGGACGATCCTTGGTCCAAATGCGTCGTGTGGGGTGTCATTTTGACGCGTATTTCTCACACGAATAGGCGCATTTCCACAATTAGGAGCAAATCTCCTACACGAATAGGCGCAGTTCCACAATTGGGAGCAATTATTCTACACGATTAGGCGCAAAGCAGAATTAGGCGCAAGATGGTTCAAATGATTAGGAGCAGTTACATGATTAGGTGCAGCCTTTTCACACGACTTTGCATTTACACAAAGAGGCGCAAATTCCGTACACGATTAGATGCAGTTCCACAATTAAGCGCAAATTTCGTACACGAGTAGGCGCAGTTCCACCATTAAGCGCAAATTTCCTGCACGGTTAGGCGCAACACGTTATTAGGCGCAATTTTTTTGCACGATTTGGCGCTGACACGATTAGGCGCAAATACACGATTAGGCCCCCCCCCCCACACACCTCCCAGTCAAGTTGCGTTCCTGTGGCTTCAAAGAAATAAATCCGCAATGAAGCCCAATCAGCCTCCACGTTGAAGCAATTAGCGTAGGAAATACATTTCGAGAGGGAGAACAAAATCAGCAGTTATTAAAATTCGAACCCATTACCTCTCCCAATGGAAGAGCTGCTCATACCGTTTGAGCTATGCCGGACCATAATGAAGGTAACGAATGAATAGTGCTGTATATTTTACTTGCACATTGATGCCGATATCAGCAAGTAGTCGGTGAACGAGCACAAAGGCCAGTCTAACATGCTTATTCCTGTGCTGTGGATATTGCCGACTAAAATATGTCCATTTTAATTAGCCGTCTACGTTGAAGGTTGTCAAAATTCATTGGTTAGTTCCGCATACAGTTTTATTTTGCAGCGTGTATAACAAACTGAAGACTACAAAATTCCTACCATTTCTCTGCGTCATTGATAATATATGACAGTTGAAACAATTTTGTAACTTTCATGTGCCGGGGCTGTGGTGTCATAATGTATTCGTGTTCGCTGGAGCAAAGGTCGTTAATGTGATGTACGGTCATAGAAATGCGGTTTAACATTCGGAAGCGTGATTGTGCATGGCATACAAATATAAGCGATACTCCCATTGACCGTCTGTTACTAATTTGTCTGTCCGCTTGAACACCAATACAATATGACTTAAGCCTAGGTAGTTGAGCCCTGGCACATGAACCAACTATTACCAACTTATATGGAGAGAATTAATAAGTTATATCAAGCGTCATATATTATCAATATCACAGATTAATGATAGTCATTTTGTATAGAGTTCATTTTGTTATACACGCTGCAAACTCGATGCAGAACGAACTAGTGAATTATGATAAGCTTCAAAGTAGACAACTACTTAAAATGGACAGATTTAGTTATAGATTTATTTCTCATGGAAAGACATGGAATATTTGGACTATAATACACCGGTAATATGTCTTATCATTTATGTTTTGACATTAACATCTCTACATATATCAATAACTAAGTCGGGTTTTAAACAGTGTGCGTAACAAAACATGTATTGGTGTCACAGTATCGGCGTGATAGAACACAAAAGAACCTTTCTAAATCGAGTATACGGTTATGAAAATATAATCATTTGTATGATCCAACCTCCGAATTAAAAAGTAGACCTACCGCGAACATTGAGCTGTAGAAAAAAAGCTATGCCACAAAATGACGTGACACCCACTCTAGAAATATTTCAGAAGGGTTGCTCTAACATAATATGCAGTGAAACTTTTTATGTGGTGTGGATTCAGCGAGTCCATTTTTTCACAGGTCTAGCTTTTGGACTATTTACCATGAAAAATGCACGTTTTATAGATTTCTACTGTAGGACAAGGATTACTGAGTTGAACTTCTTTCTTTCATATCGAATTACCATTCGATTTTGCAAAAGCTGTAAAAACCGATCAAGGTCTTTCCAATTGATGTACTGCCTTCACCGGCCTTCATTGTTGTTAAATATTACATTATATATAGTATTCTGAAAATTTAAATTTTACAAATATTCTTAACTCGAGAAAAGGAATTCGGTGTGGGCCATGCAACAGCCAATTTCCTCCTGGGGCTTGCAAGCCTGCTGGTTCTTGCCCGGGCAGTCCGTACAGTGCGTTCGATCGTCAGTGTGCAGTATTGCAGAACAACTGCAGGGTGTGCTGTCCACAGAACACATGCCCTTGAAATACAGAACAATTTCGGCGGAATGGCTTGCATGTTTCATATAATTACAGTGTATTGATGTAAACAAGCCAAAGTAAAGTTTAGAGCAAGAAAAAGATAAAACCCAAGCGATGTATTAAGATTGTTACCCAAATCATTAGTTTTGCTTCAGTCGATTTTCAATTTTTCGTACCGTAAATTGCACGATAGTGTTCCAATAGCTACAAAAACTAGAAAAGTAGTATCGTACTGTTTGCTATGATCAAAATTAAAGCTCTAGTTTAAACTTGTTTGTCTTGTTCGTTTTTGTTTTGAATACTTCAGGAAAACCTTTTCTGAATCTATTGAGGAGAAATCCTTATAACTTTGCTGAGAGATGTAATAATTGGCGAGCGTTCTTCTTATACGTAAGTTTACTTACATTCAGCCAAAGTAGAATTATCTCACATTTATTTGGCAAGTCCGTCTTTTGCGCAGAGAGAATACGACCTTCAGTTTGAACAAAATCATCCTCGAAGACTAGATAGCTGATACACTGAGACAAGGAAAAGTTGTGTTGGCAGTTGCAACTCTCGTTGTTGTACCTTAGGTAGATAAATTTCAGACGAGTACCTCCAATTTTGTGTTATTTGACAATTTACTCGATGGTTGCGTGCTAAACTGATATGCTATCTCCCCGTGTGCTTGACAAACTTTCGGTGGAGGAAGGAAAACATATAAAGTTTATTTCAACCTATTTCCATAAAATAAGCAATAATTTGGATCCTCTGTACGCCAAAATATTAAGAAAATTAAATACAGTATTAGAACTGCGAGCAGTTTTAAGGGCTTCCGAGTCTAGATCTTCTAGATGATTTAGATATTATTTAAACCAATGGAAAAACAGCATTATGATGTGTGAACTATCGAAATATATATGTGCATACAAAATGTACATACTGAACTGTACCCTCCCCTTCTCCTCCCGTATTGGTTGATGAAGTGGTGGTAGTGCTAAAGGACACTGAAAACGCTTTAATCCCCACACGTCTTCGAGATATGAATTTCGTGTCATCTTATAATCCAGCTCATTGCTACACAGTATCAATGAATGGAAATATTTGGCGTTGCCTTACATGTATAATAATCTTGTTTTTTGCCAAAATGACTGTTTTATGAGTTTTTGTGACATGTTGTGACATTTGACGATAGCGGCACATCATTTGTCATTCTCGCTATGTCTGACAACATATATTTAGGCACTTTTATCCTTCAAATGTGACTGTTGTCATTTGACCTATTATGGAACGGCCATGGCGGCCATTTTGAATCCACAGATTGACTCGTCTTGAGCAAATTGCCGGTGGCTTGGACCAGTAAACACGCATGTCAAATTGCAGAGCAATCCGTCCAACCGTTTCGGAGGGAAGATTTTTGGGGAAATTAGGTCAATCCAATATGACCCCCCAACCAAGTTACCAATCAGCATGCGACTTTTTGAGTTGAATACATCATGGGCTTCTCGATCCATTGCAGCAGACAAGAAGTCTGTATCTGTCAGGGTTAAAAAGAATAAGCCCTTGCAAAATTTGTTAAGTGTTTCACAAAATTCAAGATGGCGGCCAAACCACGTGACCTAGAAACTTATTTTTATATATTCTTGATCACAGTGCCCTATTGTATATAACTGGCCACTTCGCCCGACGAAATCCGTTACTATTAACGATTCATTGGAAAACTAAGTCAAATCAAGATGGTCACTGAACCGTCCAACCAATCAACATGCGATTTTTTCAGTTGAACACATCTTGGGCTTGTCGATATATTGCAGCAGACTAGAAGTCTGTATCTTTCAGGGTTCAAAAGAATTAGCCCTTGCAAAATTTGTTAAGTGATTCACTAAATTCAAGATGGCAGCCAAACCACGTGAAATAGGAGCAAAATTTTTGCATATTCGTGATCGTCAAATCAGATTACATATATTTCGATACTTTTCTCGTCCAAATTCGTTACTTGAAAAACCGACCATATTGATTGGCCGATGGCGGCCATTTTGTTTAACGGAACAACTTTTCAAATATATCTTTGAGAGGCCTTGATCCATTGATTACGTGTACCAAGTTTCGTGTCGATTGCCTCTTTGGTTTCAGAGGAGAAGAGTTTACAAGATTTTCCTGAAAACGAGGTAAATCGAAGATGGCCGCTTAAGCCGATTTTTGTAGTTGAAGACATCTTGGGCTTGTCGATATATTGCAGCAGAGTAGAAGTCTGTATCTGTCAGGGTTCAAAAGAATAATCCCTTGCAAAATTTGTTAAGTGATTCACTAAATTCAAGATGGCGGCCAAACCACATAACATAGGAGCTAAGTGTTTGCATATTCGTGATCGTCATATCAGATTACATATATTTTGATACTTTTCCCGTCCAAATCCGTTACTTGAAAAACCGACGATTTTGATTGGCCGATGGCGGCCATATTGTTTAACGGAACAACTTTTCAAATATGATTTTGAGAGGCCTTGATACATTGATTATGTGTACCAAGTTTCGTGTCGATTGCCTCATTGGTTTCAGAGGAGAAGAGTTTACAAGATTATCCTGAAAACGAGGTAAATCCAAGATGGCCGCTGAACCCGATTTTTTCAGTTGAACACATCTTGGGCTTGTCGATATATTGCAGCAGACTAGAAGTCTGTATCTGTCAGGGTTCAAAAGAATAATCCCTTGCAAAATTTGTTAAGTGATTCACTAAATTCAAGATGGCGGCCAAACCACGTGAAATAGGAGCAAAATTTTTGCATATTCGTGATCGTCATATCAGATTACATATATTTCGACACTTTTGCCGTCCAAATCAGTTACTTGAAAAACCGACGATTTTGATTGGCCGATGGCGGCCATTTTTTTTAACGGAACAACTTTTCCAATATTGCTTTGAGAGGCCTTGGTCCATTGATTGCGTGTACCAAGTTTCGTGTCGATTGCCTCATTGGTTTCAGAGGAGAAGAGTTTACAAGATGGCCGCTGTACCCGATTTTTTCAGTTGAGCACATCTTGGGCTTGTCGATATATTGCAGCAGACTTGAAGTCTGTATCTGTCAGGGTTCAAAAGAATAAGCCCTTGCAAAATTTGTTAAGTGATTCACTAAATTGAAGATGGCGGCCAAACCACGTGACAAAGAAGTAAAATGGTTGCATATTCGTGATTGTCATATCAGATTACATATATTTCGACACTTTTCCCGTCCAAATCCGTTACTTGAAAATCCGACGATTTTGATTGACGGAACAACTTTTCAAATATGAGTCTGAGAGGCCTTGGTCCATTGATCACGTTTGCCAAGTTTCGTGTCGATTGCCTCATTAGTTTCAGAGGAGAAGAGTTTACAAGATTTTTCTGAAAACGAGGTAAATCCAAGATGGCCGCTGAACCCTGCGACCAATCACAACCAATTTCTAATATGCAATAGATCTTCACATGCCTGATATTTGTGTGAAGCTTGAGCATGATTGGCAGGATGGTTGCTGAGATTTAGCAATCACAATATCAGGGAGAAGAATAATAATAATTGGAACTGCGAGCAGTTGCTACAGGGGACCAGGTCTACACAGGGCCTAATGTCCAGGCCTATGCCGGAAAGTGGCCGCCAAATCGTTCAGCTAATCGATAGTATTTTGCATTCATTGCAACAGACCATAACCTATCTCAGCAGCCTACTAATCTGTATCTATCAAGGTTCAAGAGAGTAAACGCTTGCAATATAGATAAGGTTTCTCACAAAATCCGTATCTTCCGACAATTTTGATTGGTCGAAGGCAGCCATCTTGTTCCATACAGAAGCTTCCTAAATAGAATTTGAGAGACCTCGACTCATTGGTTCTCTGTACAAAGTTTCGCATCATTCGGTTCAGCGGCTTCAGAGGAAACGATCTTAGAAGGTGAGAGGTTAAATCCAATATGGTCGCCAAATATTTCAACCAATCAACAGTATTTACTTTCACTACAACAGAGTATGACCTTTCCGATATAATATGAAATAAATAAAATTTAAAGTAGGCCGACCATCGAATTACCAAAGCAATACAGGCCTACTTTAAATTATATTTATTACATACTACGGGTGAGGCTATATTTATTTTATATTTTAAGCTAAAACAAATCAGACTGATTGGTAAACTATACGATTTTAGGTAACACCTATACAGTCAGACTTACAAATGTAGCCTATATGACACTGAGCATGACTCTACAAACAGCTACCTCTCGGCTGACATCATATACCATAAAATTTTACATGTATTATTTGAGACCCTGGGCAGACTATGATAACAAGTGGTCTAACTAGCACTGCACTGATTGGTTAAATT
Source organism: Hanleya hanleyi (assembly GCA_036873755.1). Classification (NCBI taxonomy): domain Eukaryota; kingdom Metazoa; phylum Mollusca; class Polyplacophora; order Lepidopleurida; family Hanleyidae; genus Hanleya; species Hanleya hanleyi. The sequence continues at coordinate 47,082 of JAVTVY010012056.1, forward strand.
CGAGCCTCCATTAAATGCACTGTGATTGGTTGCTCTGTGTTTAGAGCGGAGACGTTCTCCTTATGTCATAATTTGCTCCAAAGCTGTCGGTGCACTTTGACCTTAGGAGCTACGCAATCTGATGCTATGAGAATGAAGCGAAGATTACAAGCGTCTGGTCCGTCATTCATAATCCAGCCGTCGATATATTGCTTAGCCCGGTGATATATTGTACATGTTGGTGCTGATATTGTCAGGCTGTTGTCCACACACACTTTCATGGAGAGAAACAACACCAGTTGCAAGAACCTGGTAGGCCCTACACAGGCCCAGTATAAGGGTCAGACGAAGAGGTTATCACAACTGGCACTATTCTATATGTTCCTGCACATTGTCCTTTGGATGTCATCCAAATTTTAATAGAATTAATCAGTTTCAGCAATGACATTATTTTAAAAGTGGCACCGTGTGTGTCTTTCTATGGTGTGGTGGCCTGAGCACCATACGTATGCTATATAAGTTTTGACAACAGCCTCTAATGATAAGAAATTCAGATATACTGACAAACCCACCATTTTATATGCCCGTCAAAATAAGAGGTTGTATATTACAATCGCAGCTTCTCTCCATCTTGTTCATCTGTTAGCTTTTGTTAGTTGCGATATCTCCATTTCCAGGTGATCAGGAAAATGATGTTATGGTGAATGGTAATGGGTTGCCTAGAGAACCACACTCTAATTAAAATTAAATCCTATCTGCTCCCTCATTTGGGTATGTACATAGCTTGAGGAGCATTGATAAGATATTAATTTATCAAGACTGGGAGAACCAAATCTGCATAACCTAAAAATAAAAACACAAAAATATGGTATTTTAAATGGGTTACCATGGAATAAATTACATCACACCCCTGGTTTAGGGATTGGTAACACACTTTGAGTGTACCGTACCTTATCAATGGGACAAAAGAGGAACCCTATTCATTTTGAGGTGAAAGGTCCAGGTGGCTGTGTCCGAAAATCAGTACATCATTATTAAAACTTGTTATGTTTACAGATGTTGATTGCTATGACGTAGTAGGAGCCTAATGATTTTTACTCCTGATCTATTATTACAGTGGCATAGTCATACGTACTTCACATTTTATTTATTACATATTGCAAAATAATGTAATGATATTAGGAATGACCCACAGATCTGATTCAGTTTCTTCCAAATAATGTACAAAAATTGACCTTGACAAGTCGTGTGTGCATGCCAAAGTAATAATAGTAGATATGGTTCTTCATTTTGGTTTCACCTGTGTATCAGAATTTGGTACATTTAACACATGACAGTGTGACTAACGTCACAGGACCTACGAAGTAGGAATTAAGAGGTTTATAGGTCACCTAAGTAGGTCAAATATTCATCAAAAGTAGGTCAGAACTTGCTGGTAACAGTCTCCTAATGCACGTTCATGCCAAAAATCAAGGTTCTAATGTCAACGGTTCTCCTTGTTTTGCCGGAGAAAGGATTCTGATGGACTAACTCACTGACTCACTCATTACCGGACAATTTGCAAATGAGAGCCTACTTCGTCGGAATAGAACCAAAAGAACCAAGAAGAACCAAGATTTCGAAGAGTTCAGGGATGTGAATTGTGTACCTCGAACATTGATATTCAATTCGCTGTGTGCTGTCTGCGATTTCTTGAATTCATGGAAATACAGTGGTACAAACGTTTGGTTATACTTCACCCATGGGAAATTAAAAGCCTCTTCATTCTGAGGTGAAAAGGTGGAGGCAAATGTCACATTTAACATCTAGAGTATTGGAGGAGGGAAAGCATTCAGAAAGTGTTTCACCACTTTTAAGTGTTGGATGAAACAGCTTAAAATTTTGCATTTAACATTACGTCAATGGATAAATAAAATGGAGAAGTATTCGATTTAGATTATTCTACGAAGAAAATATTGCTACTGAATTTACAGTGAAGTTAGTATTACCACCGAATGAGGATGTGATATTTTTTTATTTTATCAATTTTATTTTATTCCAGCCCGAAGAGACCCAAAGGAATGAAATTCATTTATATCAGGCAAATACATGTTTTGTCGATTGAAAGTAAAATGGCCAAATAAAATATGGTACATCCTTAGAATGACATCTAACCATGACTGTGACAGAATTACATTTTGGTTAAAAATTTCGTGGAATTCATCTTGATGAACCGAAAGGTCTGTTAAAAATTCGTTCTTGAAATAGCGGTACTCCCTAAAAAACTTGAGTAAACTGTTCCACTCAAGTTTGGGTGAAATGAACCTGTTCACTCCGACTTGAGTTACTTTTCACTCAACTTGAGTGGGATCAATTTCCACATCTATGCTTGAGTGAATGTCACTCAAGTTGAGTGCATTTAACTCAAGTTCAGTGGAAAGTAACTCAAGTTGAGTGAAAATCTCACTCAAATATTGAGTGGGATCAATTTTCACGCTTACTTGAGTGAAATTTGAGCCAGTACTGTAGTGCAGATTGGTGAGATATAACTTTAATCAAGTAGGATATATTTCAAGAAGGTTTTGAAACTTATCGATGTTATACAAATTGTTTTGTATACATGTACGCCACCTTGCAGATCAGCGAAGACTATTATTCACTGTTTACAGTCATGACAGGGTAGGGCTAATGTTTTTGTGACTGCATTTCCCCTTCAGGCATTTTCGCCTGTGGATTTTTCCGCCTTCCCAAATATTTTCGTACTATGACTGTACAAATCTGTAAATATTGAACACAATTCGGAGATTTTTTTTTCTTGTTTTCAATTAGCTTTTTAGGCATTATTCAAAATGGTGTACGGACATTTCCCCCAGTGGACATTTCCCCCAGTGGACATTTCCCCCAGCGGACATTTCCCCCAGTGGGCATTTCCCCCAGTGGACATTTCCCCCACCCTATATTTTTAGGTTATTTTGAACATAGTTTTTAGATAATTTGGCAATAACACATATTTTTTTTTTATTTTATATATAAAAAAAACTAATTTAATGATCATATTTCTATTTGTATTACTTCAAATTAATGACTGAGAATATTTCTTGGTTTAAAATGAAGACAAAATAGACATTGTTGGATATTTTGTGGCAAATATATTAATATTCAGTTTCTAAAATGTAATCACCAATTTAAATAATTACTTGAATCAGCACATTTATTCTGTATTCCTGTTACACTTAACACCCCCAAAGTCCAGGATCCCTGGGGAGTGGGTCTTGTTAAAGTAATTTCTATCCCTATGTAAAAGCTATTGTTTACTTAGCCCCAGCAGGGACCTAATGATAATGACAGTATCATTAGGTCCCTGCTGGGGCTATTGTTTACTTATTTTCATCCCGAGTTAGCCTGCTGTTTGAGTAGAATCAATCAGTGCTTGACACAAGGAAATTCATTGTTCACTTTATCTTTGGAACCACTGATTCAAATACCATCGAACCATCCTTGCACCTTTATTGACTTATTATAGAAATTAAGAATTTGATTGGAGAAAGCTCCAATATTTCAACTTTGTCCCGTACACGTTACATTTGTATGAAGTCATAGGAAGCCGAAGGGAAATATCCGCTTCGAGATTCTGTTTTCGGCGGAGCTAAACGTGGAATGAATTACGTTGTTATATGATTGAGATACTTGTGTAAATGTTATTAGCCCTTGGAACAAACCAAAACACAATTTATCACTAGAAATGCAACAAAAAGCGAACATTTGCGTGTGGCGGAACGTAACGAATTGAAGGGCCGTAACTCATGAACGTTTCTTTGTAGTCATGGTTGTGCGAAGTGCCCGGATGTGCTTCGGTGACAACAACAACGCTTTTGCTCTTCATACGTTTTAAGATTTCTTTAAATAAGCCCGATCCTAAGGCCGGCTGTGAAGGTCGGCGTTTGAAAATTCGAAAGACCCTTGCAGAAGGAGCAAAAATTACAGGTGTAAACATGAATGCAAGTATTTATTTTCTCGTTTCACCGAGACGAGAAACATGTCAGCCTCCAGTCGATGACGTTTACGTTGACAACGCGTCGAACGACAGGCTCCGCCCACATTGAGAAAAAAGGTGGGATCGTCAGTATGTTTGAATTGTTGTTGTTGTTGTTTTCTGGATTTCTTACCAATATGCCCGACCTAAGGCCGGCTTCGCCGGCCTATTAGGTCGGCCTATAACAGTAACCTAGAGATCTGTATCCATCAGGGTTCAAGAGAATAAGCCCTTACAAAATTGATGAAGTTTTTCACAAAATTCAAGATGGCGGCCAAACCATGGGACCTAGGAGCAAAATCTTTGCATATTTATGATCACCATATCATACAGTGTATATTTCATAACTTTTCACGTCCAGGTCAGTTACTTCAAAATCCAACAACTTCGATTGGTCGATAGCAGCCATCTTGTTTCACGCAGAAGGTTTTCGAACAGTCTATCAAAAGACGTCGACCCATTGGTCCTTTGCACCAAGTTTCGTATCAATCGGTCAATTAAAAATATTTACTTTCAGTGCAACATAACATTCCCGATATATTGCAGTAACCTAGAAATCTGTATGTATCTGGGTTCAAGAGAATAAGCCGTTGCAATATTGGTGAAGTTTTTCACAAAGTTCAAGATGACGGCCAAATCCGTTACTTGAAATCCGGCTATTTTGATTGGTCGATGGCGATCATCTTGTTCTTCAGAGAAACTTGTCGCGAGATAATTGTTGGAGACCTCGATCCAGGGATCACCTGTACCAAGCTTCACATCGAATGGTTCAGCAGTTTCAAAGAAGATCTTTGAAACTAAATCCAAGATGGCCGCCAAGGCATCCCACCAATGGGAATCAACTTGGTATGTGCAACAGAACATGTCCTGTAAGTTTGGAATTACTTCACCTCTTCGTTCCTGAGATATGTGACACAAAACTAAGACTCATATCATATACAGTTTTAATCTCTTGCATATCGCTCAGATTAAAGCAGAATACACATACTGTTATTTGACAATTACGGCAAAAGAAATTATGGCTATTGCTACTACGATTGCACATGTACATTGTGATGCAACGTTGTTCACAAGATACATATCATGGTACGTATGTGATCACCTTCCTTCGAATGCTTTCTTAAAGTAACCTTATCGGATGCTCAGAGAAACATCCGTACATATGATGTAAGTAAGATGTAAGATTACGTAAGTAATATGAAAATGTATATACATACTCAAATTGTTGATTTTCAATACTGGTCCTTGAGGAGTGAATAGAACTTATGAGAGGAATATTAAATGGAGGAAATTAGCATTGACTTTATGGAGCTTACCAAATTATTGTTAAACACCTTTCATATACACGTTGCTCATTAATTCGATCATTAAAGTGCGCAATTTTATTAATGCATGTTTATTGTCAATTTACAAATTACAAATAAACACATACTATCATCTGTGAATTGATCTTGATGCCTGTATGTGCATTTCTATACGCTGTATGTAAGATATTTGTATTGTCAAGTATTTCTACCATTCCAGCTACAACATCTTTTTTCAAATCTAGAAATTCAGGGTGTGATATGATGGCGGACAAATTCTAAGAAATTGGTAGTTCCAGGTTTTCTTTCAGCATCATGCTTTTACCTCGTCATTTAGGTAATGATTCTGTACAATACCGGTGTTAATTCTTACAGTTGAACTGAAATACTCTCATGGTAACTGTAGTATGTCGGTAGGACTTCAACATGTACCTTATCCACTCTTTTGACGTAAACGTGATCAATCAATGTATCATTTTCTGTTGTTGGTTGAGTTACATGTTGCAGGAAACCGTGGTCATCCATAAGTTTTGCAACAGATGAAGATTTCAGCATGTCCTCATTGAAGTCCCCCATTACAACGCAACCACCACGGAATGTATCAAGTTCGGATAATAATTTGACCAAGTTTTGTCTAAAGATGTTAAGTGGGTATGATGCGGGTCTGTAAATTACAGCAACTATGATGTTTCGGTCAGCTAAATAAAATGCTAGATATTCCAAATTGAAAGCTTTCAATTTCAAAATCTCACAGTGTGTGTTCGTGCGATGATATACCCCAACACCACCATGGATTTGCTGCTTTAACTCTGCATAAATCTCTTCGGAAGAATCATAGCACTGCTGTCTGGGTCGGTGTTGAAATGAGAACCCATTGATCTCAGGTATTCCCTGTGGATCCTCATTCGTAAGCCATGTTTCTGTCAGAAAAATGAAAGAATTTTCCAGAATTCGATTGTCAGATCTGAGGTCTTCCACGTGTGATTTCACGCCTTCAATGTTGTGTAAAGCTAGCTTACAATCGCTCCGCTCCTGCTGATTTGGAAGTATTGGTGAAAAGAGATAAAAGCTGGCATATTCATGATAGCTTCTTCTACATTCTCATTCCCGTAAATGGCAGACTCTTTGAAATCTTGAATGATCAGGCCTTGCAGTGAAGTGACACGGCTTAGAGCCACATATGCCTGTCCTGCTGTGAATATTTTACTCAAAGATACAACACCTTCCTTGAGAGTAGTACCTTGCATTTTGTTTCAGCGGAAACTGGCGTCCCACCCCTCCACTATTTGTGACACGATCTTCTTGTACAGTGATTGGGGTACTCCTGTTTGGTAAGCATGCAGGAATGTGCTTTTGTTTTCGCAGTTTTACACCAACCTTTTCATTGTCAAATACAACATAGACTAAAGAAGGAAAATGAGACCCGGGATCTTGTACTATATTCGACACTGTACCAAAAGCACCATTCACCAAGCCATCAGATACGTCGATGTTCTTTGTCAACATAACTCGGACATTGACAGCAAGTGTAACTCTTCTGGCTAGATTGCTGTTGAACACTTTTATATGCTGACCTTGCTTTTTCTCCAATTTACTGGATTTTGCGTCCCTGTAGTAGTCTTGTGCTTCGATTGATATGGGATCAGTACAAGACGAATGCAACTTGGCGAGATTGTGCATATCTACTTGTTTATTTGCTGCAAATATATGGACTGCATCGCTGTCTTCGCCCGTTTCTCGCTTGCAAAGCGCATCCACATCCACACTGTTCAAAGGTTCACCTTTTTTCGAGTTCGCAAACGATTCAATGTTTTGGCAAAGTGTCCATCTTTCTGGCGTATGATTTCTGTCAATTCCGCGATGCAAAATGTATCAATCCATAGATTTTCTCCTGGGTTATCAGCATACAGTGACTTGCCTTTTACTGGTGAAAGCTGATAAAAGTCGCCAACAGCAACTATAGAAACATTTGCAAGTGGTGAGTAAGCGCGACACTGCCTGATCTGTCGGAGACTTCCATGTATGTATGTTAAGAGCTTTTGGTCTAACATGGAAACTTCATCGACGATAAGAATCTGCAAATTGCTCAATATGGAACGCAAAGAATAGATCTTTTCGTCACCCAGAGGTTGGTATGGTAACCTTGCATCTACTGGAATGGAAAACGTGTTATGTATTGTGGCTGCGTTAATGTTGAACGCGGCAACGCCAGTTGGAGCCGTTAATAGTACAGATACATCATCTGGGTTGGGCAAAGTAGGAGCAAGAAGTCGGGTAGCCTCATATTGTATACATCTAATAAGGTGACTCTTTCCGGTGCCTGCACCGCCGGTCACGAATACATGGAACGGTTCGGGGTTATTCCCGTTCCTCTTGTTTAAACACCATTGTCTTACAGTGTAGAAAAGTTCTCGTTGCTTCTCGTTCAACGATCTGCATAACTTTTGAGCCTCATCCCTTGGTATGACACATTGGCGAAGTTCAATTGTACGTTCTCTTTTTTGACATTCTACCAAGTCTGGAATATCACCATCTTCTTCTGGTTCTGCATTGGTATCATTTCTTGTGCTCAAACATTCCAATCTTTCAGCTTCAGACTCCGGGCATATCTGGGCCCAAGCATCATCCAGTGGACCACAGTTTTCAAGCATTTCCTCTGTTCCGGTCTACTATATTCCTCACTGGTTCCACCGAATTATTGCCATGTTTGACGGCACCTGCTTCATAGAAATTCTCGAAAGTTTGAAACTGATCTGCTTTCAACTGTACATCTGTCCGATAGGGTAAAAAGAGCTTTAGCATGCTTTGGTAATATTTCTCAGATTCTCTAGTAGGCGAAAATCTGGCATACCTGATAACCGCTGGATCAGTTCGTGACCGTTTTTGTACATGCCCTAGATCATTTTGTAATTCATGAACTGGTTCGTGACGATTTTCGGGGTTCACCTTGGAGATCTCCGATTTTGAAATAGGTCGATACTCCGAACAAAAGGAGGCCAGGCAAATATCGTCAAAGGTTGGATCTTTTGGTCTGCTTTTGTATCGATCAACTAGACTTAATTTCATCCAAATTTCATCAGTATCTACATCACCTCTTTGGCATTTATCTTGCAGAGCTTGAAGCGGCAGACTCATTCGCACTGGATTATTCCCAATGGAAACAAATTGGACTTTCCTGGACGACTCCTTTAGATGCAGATTGCAGACTCTGTACACAGCTTCTTGGGCGCTAATCTCTCTGTTATGAATGTAGACGCCTCCTAATTTTTCATGGCTTGTTTGGCATCTTCACTTCCGTCGAGTGCTTCTTTGCGAACATGATTCAACAAAAGCCCCATTTCTCTCTCTGACTTGAAAATGTAAGATAGTTGCCACTCAAAGAAGGCAGATGCTCACATCCATTACCAGTATACTCTGTCCAGGAGTTCACCATTCAATCTTAACAGACGATTGTCCCGAATATTTAACAAATATTTTGCTCCGTGGCTCTATTGACTTAGAATTCGAAATGAACAGAAAAATCCTCCAAATAGTCCAAACATACATAACGAAATCAAATAGATTTACAGATGTGATGTAGAACTCCAACCAGAGACAGATGAATGATTTACGGGCCTCCTGTCGGTGCTCGTCTGTTCTCCCGGGTGGACTAAGTCCACCAGGGGGAGGAGACGGGTTCAGTGAGGAGATCCCCTTTTGAAAATATATTCTCTCCACATCCATCCTATTAGTGTGTTCCATTTGTGTGTATCTCTTGCTAGTACCCAATATGTACATATTATTTACCCAGTTTATACTGTCATTTGATTCCACCATCCACATGTTGTTTTTATTTTTGTGTAGTGTATATACAAATGTTTTTATAGTATGAAAATAATTTATGTATATACATGACATATAGGGTTGTACATTGAATGTATATATTTGTTACAATAGTATACATATCATGCTCATGTTCTTAACGGGTTGTAACTTGTATATAATATGTATATTTTATGCTCTGATTGTGGATATGCCTGTTTGTATATTTTGCTATATAATCATAATTAATGTTGCTACTTTTGTTTGTACATGTATATTCAAAATATTTCATTTCCCTCTGCATGATTTAATTTATTTTCCCGTTTTAATACACGAATTTGAAACATTGAACCAACATAATGTACATCCTTTGTATATATGTTCGAAGAGAGTATCTTGTGGCCTTGTGGCTGTGTACAATCCTCGTGAAATAAATAAAGCATTATATTATATTATTATATTATATTAAGATATGATATATACTACACAGGAATACGCGTCTGTGATATATTGGATATCCATATTTGCATTCCAACAGCGGAGCAGATCAGGGTTGTATTGGTTGATCCAGACATCTCCAGGCTCACGTTTCAACACCACATTTGGTTTATTTGCAAGTTTGTCGCATGCTTTCTCAAAGATTGACTGACTAATTTCAACATGTTCAAATACATCAGCAACCGTTTCGAAACTGTTATCATTGTCTTCAATGGCAACCTTTATTTTGTGCAAAATTTGCTTTGCTTCTTCCTTTTCCATAGATTCAGACTATGTCTCATCTGTCACTTCTGTTTGCTCATCAATGTTCTCGTCTTTCGGTTGTTCTGCTTTATCTGGTCTCGAAATAAAGGTGCGTTTAGACGTTGGTCTTGCATAGCCAAATCTGCAATGTGTGCCTTTTTTCTTGCAGCTCTTGGAGTGTCTGCTACTATGTCTCTGGACAATGTTAACAATTTCATAAAGTTCCTCATCATCTGAAGACGGAATTTCGCAGGTGACGTACTGATCAATGAAACTTGCAATTTCTTCGTCAGTGTCTTTGTCAAGTTTCGGTGCATCTTCAACCCAAAACAAGCAATGTGTGTGAGGCGAGCCACGTTGTTGGAATTCCACTCTATAAAAATAGTCTATGATCTTACCAATCGGATGGGCTGGTGACATGATAACTTCCTTCAAGAAGCAATGGAACCTGTGATCGAACATCCGTGCAGCTG
>JAVTVY010012058.1:0-50877 GCA_036873755.1 Hanleya hanleyi
TTTAGGTTGAAGATTTTACGACAATTGGTGGCCAAAAAGCGGACCCATGTTGTATTCCTTGCCGAATGGAAGAATCTTTAGAGTGCACCCTAAGTGGGTGTCGAGCGCCCTCTTCGGGGGCAGCGAAAACTAGCCCCTAAGTCGGTCGACACTCGTACTCAATTTCAGGGGCGATCGGCCTGGAATCGCGGAAAACCGGGTGATGTAGAAAAAAACAATAAATACGTCATACGAAAGGAATGGATCAGGAATGTGGCATCGATTTATTTTGGAGCGGATCTTGGGGGCGGGCTTATCCCTACGCCCAGATGGTGTTTTCCTCTGCCATAAGAATATATTCGACGCTAATCTCATGCAATCAGTACCGAATTTGGTGGTACATATATACATTTATTACCCCAAGCAAATTCGTATTCATTATCTGGATTGTGATTGGTTAAAAGGTCGGGTCGTATAAATCCATACATCCCGAGTGATGTCTTGCTACTCGGGGTATATAAAAAAACAACTCACGTGCGATTGGAACTGACCATACACTTTCCATACACCCGGGGGAAAACCTGAATAGCTAATAGTATTCAGAGGCTGTATTAAATACACCAACGTCAGGCATTAAATTCTACATTCACCAGATATCCGTCGTCCACACTCTTGTTCTATAACTCGATAACCACGTGGTGTAGAGATATTATTATATGGTCATTATAAAGGTCTTGCTCAGGAAAGTGACATAACTATTTTGGACTGGGTCCCAATGGGTGGGACTGTACACACCCAAATTGTTTTCCTATGCTAAAAGTATATTAATAGACGATATAAAATGAATGCCAAAACTTGAGTGGGACAAATACACGCTGAAGCTGTACGATATACGTGTATCACATCCCAGATTCAGTAAATATTCCCGAATACATGGTTGACTTCAAATTGAAGTAGCGTAAACTTGTTATTCTACCATGGGAAGCTCGCAACATATAAAACTTACTCAACGAGTGTCATAAATTGCCACGAGTGTAAGATTCTGTTTATCACATAACTATTTTTAAGTAAATTATAGTCGCAATACTTCAAAAGATTTCATTATCAAATCTACCTCAACATTTCTTCTCTTTGTTTCATTCTCGACGAAAAAACGGCCCTGGCTCAGGCGCATCACAGCCGTACGAGTTGCTGTATACGCTAAGCCGATATAGTTCCAAAATGCAACAGAGCTTGAGCAACTTCCTTGTAAGGCTGTTCAGTTTTCACAGTATTTCAAAATATCGCACACCATTTCACAACAGAATGAAATAAGTTTAATTTGTTAATAGGCTGTTCTTTATACATTATTTATTTTGGATCATGTCATCATGTTCAAGAACTATCCATAGGTTTGATAAATATACGACCAGAATCTGTATCAGTAGTAAAAAATCTGTATGCCGTCAACATAATCTGGGCATGCCAACTTATAGCTCCACGCTACTACAGCCATTATATATCCTGCATAATCTTGCTATGTATTATACAGATACACTTGCATGTTGAATTGTTATATGTTTACTCATGTTTTCTCATCCTTGTACCGTACCCTGCCAATCTCTGGTGTTTGTACAATAAACTTATTCTATTCTGTCATTCCACGAGTTACACTCGTGTTCGCTGCATGTCATCATGCGCGCGACAGGTTGGCGAGTTCTCAGCGAGGTGACGACACGCCAGGCTGACAAGGTCATTTTGAATACGTATTCCGTTTGAAGTCTCTAATCATCCAGATCTATTGCAAGAAATAAGCAAACATAGGAAAGAATCCATGCAGATATTCCAAAAGAATTATCAAACGTTTACTGTCGAGATCAGACGGGATACGGTACTCAAAATGGCGGGCTGGTTCGATTCGCCAAACAAAAATGACGGACTACGACCGGTACGTGAGTACTTTATACAAAATTTAAGCTCAAAACTGTCGAAGTAATGCATTGCAAATCATTGCTGCTTGTATGGCTATTGACAATTATAGTTTGCATGCCGATTCATGTATCTGGATAAAATGATCGTCTTGCAGATATCTATGTTGTTGTTGCACTGGTAAACATTGTATTTCGTAGTAAAATTTTATCAAAGGGAAAAATAGTTCAGTGTCGTCACGACCAAGCGTGGTAATTTATTTTCTCACGCTACATGTATTGTCCAATCAGCGTCGCTGAAAGTGTTATTCACCTAGGTACATACGATAAATATGTCCGGACCATATTTCCCTAATAACACCGCAGTTATGTGATAAGAATGTATTGTAATTTGGGGAAAAATATTGCGGAAAACAGATTACTGTATCAAGATAATATAAACGTTGAAATCACTGTGGAGTTAATCTTTTATCCACATTGGTTGCCCAATGTGTGGATCACAGTAAAATAGTAAATTGAGTTGTTTATCTGGAATCGATTGAGATGAACTTGTAGATTGTGATTCTCTAACCTTCCAAGGTATTGCCAAATGTATCTACAATGTGATCAGTCTCTATTCTTTATATTCCAACCTGTAAAACGTGTATGTTGTTTTTAAATAATAGTGTCATCCTATTGGTTCGGGTTTTGAAACAATAGTTTATTCCAAATGAGAAGACAAAAGATTTCGCCGCACACTTCACTGTTAAAAAAAATAGATCATGCTTAGAACTGGAATGAACTTCTGTTCAAGGAGGCATTCGCTATTGAGAGTTAAACCCCCAAATTGAACCATGGAATGTATACTCTAAATGTTCATATGTGTTCTTGACGACGGCATAATCAGAGCCGAAATATAGAATGATATATCACAATGACTTCCATTTGTGGAGTTATTTTCTTTCTAGTTCATGTAAAACTATTCTGTGGAAATAACTGTGTGGACTGAACAGTTTCAAAGCGTGTCACATTAAAAATGGCAGATTGTGTTGCTTTTAAATTTGTCGTTATTATTGGATCTTATACGATGTCGATTCCACAGAAATCAAGCAATTGAAGGTATAGTAAATGATTTTTTTCTCTCAATGAGAATCACTCGTGTTTCACACATGAAAAATGGTTCACTCTCTCTTTGGATGAGAGGAAATCTTCCGTTTTGATCAATATATGTCACAGGCTGCGAGAAGACTCGTCGGTCAACAAGAGCTCTCTGAGAGGCATTCACAAGTTGGAAACTAGAAAACCAAACGAATTATTATGGATAACAACCTATTTATTTATTAGCTGGTGACTTTCCGATGTAGTTACTATCAGTGTTTTCAAACTAAATATTGAGAAACCTCAGTGGGTAAAAAAATGAATGTGTGTAAGAAATAGCTAAATTGCACCCTCGCGCAAAATATGAACATTTGTAACGATTATCTTTATTATTTTTTAGACAATGTAACTTCTACATCTTCTTTCGGCTACACACCAGATGAAAACTGTCAATTCAGCCGGCCAAAAATGGTAACTGTTTAAAGCACCGACAAGCAGAGGACGAAATATCATGAAGTTAAATTAACTAAAGCAACAACTGTGAATCAAGAGGTCAATCTCCGTATGTTCCATGTAGAGTAGCAGTATCATACTTTACGATAAGCTGGGTATTGCTGAACGCGACGAGAAACCATAATTCTCTCAAATACAAGCGTCTAGTCCGTTATTATTTATTCAGCATTCGTCCATTAAAGAATTCTCGCGTCAATAATCCAAAGACGTAATTCATATAATAGCATTAGCACCAAATTAAGAGAATAAATCATAGAACACATAGAACTAGCCTAATAGAAGCAGCTAACAGTATCAAATCCGTATCGCTGATCAGTATTCTTAACCGTACCTGACCTTGGGCGGGGGGGGGGGGAGGGGGCCGAAATGGTCCCTACCAACTTTCTGCGCTATCTGAGGAACGACAAAAAAATGGAGAACTGAAACTCCGTGGCTTTATCGTTTATCATCCTGGGGTCATTTTGAGCCTATTTGCCCCCCCGAGCAGAGGATCATGGGTAAATTTAAGATGGCGATCACGTGGGGTATCAGAAAAGTGATTTTTTTTTCGTCATATTTCTTCAAAACTTCAGCTTTTCCGTGATGAAAAGTGGACAAAAACTATTTTATTTTACATCACATTAATATTTACTAATTTATCATGTAGTTTTTTAGGAGAAATTGCATCAATAAAAAAAATTCGAAAAATCTGATCGAAAAATATACCAAAAGTTGCCTTTTGGGAAAATGACGTCGCTGTGACGTCATCGAAGCGGCCATTTTGGATTTTTTTACATTTTCTCATAGAGGCTGACCCAAGGGTAAGGTGTGGTAAGTTTCAGTCCTCTAGCTTATGGGGTTAGAAAAATAATTATGAGGGAGCCATTTCGCCCCACCTCCCCACAGCCCAGGATACGTCCCAAAAAACCGAGGTCAGATAGGGTTAACCCATATGATTTTATTTGTGAAGTCGTTATCTAGAGTATGATTTATCTCAGTCACACCTTGATTGTGACTGTTCATATGAACACTGTGATTATCTTGTAATACATGGGTTCATACGGCCCCTAGCCCCGGGTTAAGCGGAATTAGACAAAAGTTACGAAACGTACCGCCACAGATCGTGCACGCTACGCTCGTATATGTATAGCATGCGATATATATCGACAAATTTGAGAAATTTTGCGTGGCGGCGTTTGATGATATAGCCCTGTTTTATAAGTTTCTGCAATAATGATTTGTGACTTTGATTACAACCGTCACGTTTAACACAGGATCTAGCAAATGCTACTAGGCGAGATATGTGTACGCCATGTGCAGGTCCCTCTGGTATAGTAATGTCCAGGAGCAAGATTTCTACATCTGGACTTCGCCTTAACCCTTCCTGACCGGGGGGGGAGGGGCAAATGCCCCCCCCCCCCGCCTGCCAAACTTTCTGCGCTATCTCCGGAATGACTAAAAATGGGGAACTGAAACTCCGTGACTTTATCGTTTATCATATTGGGGTCACTTTGAGCCTATTTCCATGACCCCCGAGCAGAGGATCATGGGTAAATTCAAGATGGCGACCACATGAGGTTCCAGAAAAGTGATTTTTTTCATCATATTTTTTCAAAATTTCTGCTTTTTCGCGATAAAAAGTGGACAAAAACTATTTTATTCCATATCACATTAATATTTACTAATTTATCATACATTTTTGCGGGGAAATTACATAAATAAAAAATTCGAAAAATCTGACCGAATAATCGACCAAATATGCCGTTTTTGAAATGACGTCACTGTGACGTCATCGAAGTGACCAGTCTGGATTTTTTTCATTTTGGGGTAGAGCTTGACCCAAGGGTATGGTGTGGTAAGTTCAGCTCCCTAGCTCAAGGGTTAAGAAAAATAATGGGGAGGGGGGGGGGGGAGGCATTTCGGCCCACGGGGGATGAAATGTACGAGATTGTATAAGAGTAGTAACTTCAGAACTCATTTGAATCAAGTTTCAGGTTAACTCTCTGCGAGGATTCAGAATTATGAAACCAACAGACCAATGTCTCATGGCCTAACTACACTATGAAATTGAATTGTATTTATTAAATATCATGGAATGATGTTAATTGCCATTTATATAATTAACATTGAATTAACTATTCCCCTCATGAAATTGTCAATATACAAGTAATCCCATCTATTTTGTAGATCTTCGAGGACGAACAGAGATGCAGTGTAGATAAAGATGAAGAATTTAATTGATTTTGGAAAGGAAAACCGCGATAATGTTATCGGCGATCCTAGTCAACAAGGGCTTAATTCTGTGTCAAACAGTTATTCATTAAAACATGTCTCGCGACGAGGATCCCTATATAACTCCACACCAATTGTAGTCTCCATATTACGAACACATTTCATCTAACATTCCGCAGGTTAGTTGTGTTCTATTACCCACAATCTCGTGAACCAAATGTGCAAAATAGAGGCGATTTCTTGCATATTGTCCATGTAATGAAGAGACAGGCTCATTCCATATTAAATTTTCCAAGGGCATAGAAAATATATTTTATCAGTTGGAAGGAGAGGTAATATTGGAAAGTTGTACTCATTCCCAACTTCACATTTTCAAGTTAAATACTACACTAACATCCCGTCATTTACCTTGACTTACTGAATAGAGTAAACTGTTCAAACCGGGAAACGCATGTGATGTCATATAGCCAATCAAGATAGGAGCTTGCCAACACCGTGCAGCTAGCATTTTCTTTGATGTCTGCTCGTGTGATCTCCAAATATGGCAAGTGGTGGGTGTATTGATGTTAATTTCCTTCTAATAGCCAATCAAATTTGAATGTTAAAGAGGTCATACATTGCACTTCTCCTAATATGGACCACGGAATATTTATAGCGCTATGACATCACCAGACCTGTATTCTGAACAGATAATGTGTAACGTTCAGCCAAGGCACGTGTAGTGTTAGACTTGGGTAAGCGAAGATGACTCATTTCATGACATCTAGTAAATTCAATTTCATAGTATAGTTAGGCCATGGGAAATTGGTTTCAGCAAGCCGGTATATAATGTGTAGTGATAAAATGTTTGTATACTCTAGATAAAAAAAAAGGTTTCAGTTGTTTTAAACTGTAAAAGATTATCCTCTTGCCATTTTCCATGGTCTGTTGAGGTCGCTATACTAATTGGTAAGCGGACGACGGAAAATTATTATATGACTTGTGATTTTGGTTTGAAAAGACGAACAACCGATTTATTGGCCAACGGTACTGCATGTAACACAAAACATTCGCAATCTTACGGTTCGTAGTTGAGCGTGGGCTTTCAACGATAGCCGTTGACTTTAAGGCACACCGTCGAATCTTCATTTCAAGGCAGCACAGACTTACTCCATCATTGCTCCGTCCCCGTTCTACACTGTCATGTATTTCAACAGACAAGAGAATGCTATATATAAATTCATTCTAATGGACGACAGCCGAGTACTGCTGAACAAAATTAATGATTGCGATGGAATAAACATTCACAATCCTTTGTTATTCTAAAAGCAAATTACTAATGTTAATAACGTAATAACATCTACAAAGCCGCGTGCTCTTATATCAATAATGATACATTATACAATTATGGTGTTGGCGATTCCCTATTTACTGATATCTTCAGAATATAAACCAAATACGGCTTAAACATCATTTTCTATACACCTAAAAAGGATCAATATTCACATTGAAATAGGAAACCCGTGAACAAAACAATCTGATTAGGTTAACGCAATTCGACAATGCGATCTGTTTAATAATTCCATCTTCCTCGAGCGGGTAACGAGTCTGTTAAAACGTCCGGACTAAAAACAAATAAGCACCAGACAGAGTATGCGGCCTCACCGTCGTGTTTTATGGGGGAAACGTGCCTATTTTCTTCATACAGACGTTGTTCGAGTTACACACGGCTCAAGTTGCACTTAAGTTCCAGCTGCATGTAGTTGAAGAATGGCGACCTTTGGAAACTGTAGCGAATTATCAACAGTACAACAACAGAACATAACCACATCAAGGGGACAACAAGATGCGCTTGCAATTTCACCCACTGACATTGTGTTATCCTGCTTCTTTGCGGTTGTAGCCATATTGACTGTTAGTGGAAATGTGTTCATTATACTGTGCATGAGGAAGAACAACCAATTTTCGTCTAATTTCAAGATTTATACGACTTCCTTGGCAATCGCCGACTTGGGAGTGGGTCTGCTTTGCACACCCGTTTATGCTATCCTGAGAGTATTCCACAATTGGACGTTTGGGCTCGCGCTCTGTGTCAGTTGGGTCGTTGTAGACTGGAGTTTGATATACGTGTCTGCCCTTCTACTTGACGCCATCGCCTATGACCGGCACAAGTGTGTCGCGTCTCCCATTCAGTACAGAGCACAGTTCACCAAACGCCGGGCAGTGATAATATCAACGGCCATGTGGATCTTAGGCTTTATGATCTGGGTATCTTTAATTTTGGGGTCTTTGTTCGGTGATGAATCGTCCTTTATGTCGTCAAACGGGGTGTGCTCGATTCGCCTTACGCCCGTCTTAACCATACTAATAATTGTGGCAGACTGTGTACCCGCCATATTTCTCATTGCCGCCTATGTTTCTCTTATTCTCTCACTGAGGAGAAGAATGCAAGGTCAGTGGTCGGAGAAGAAGACAAAAATCTCTGATCGAAGTGCAAAACTCAAAGACGAGACAGTCATAAGCTCAATCTCAGTAATAGGTATTGCTGAAGAAATAAAATCTGTAGTGGATGGCAATTTCGTATTTCCCGAAGACGAAGCAACTGAAACACAATCCGTACAAACAGGACCTTCAAGTGGACGCTGCGAACTATTTCTGAAAGATATTAACGTCAACCTAACTGTGATAGCATCTAAACGTATTAAACCTCCAGCTACCGGATCATCGCCGGAAATGTCTCAGATAAGAGCCCAGAACAATCAATGTTCGAGGACCGCGAGCGTGATCATCACCATGTTTCTGATTTGTTGGATTCCGTATTTAATATCCTGGCCACTGTATCAATTTGGTTACATTCCATACCCTGTTTACATAGTTTCAAACATCTTTTCTTACGCCAACTCTGCAATTAACCCGTTAATTCATATTTTGACAAACGCCGCTATTCGATCCAGAATGGTTGCGTTCTTTTCAAAGGCCATGTAGACTGACGTCAAGCTTATGGAAAATTCGAGATTGGTGACAGTCTTACTGATATTTGTATTGTGTTTTAGATCATCATGCATATATATATTATAGACACGAGACTGTAATTAGTGCAAAGTGCCCTTGATATCAAATATCCGTATATCATTATCGAAAAATAAATAACTTCGCGCACTAATTACGTTAAATATTACTGTATAATGTATAATAGGGGTCCAACTTCATAAAGTCCTTTTGAAAATATTATTACGTTTTGTTTGTATAAAAAAAAACATTATCCTAACAACACACGTGTGTTGGTCCTCTCCACATATTCTGGCCTCCTCCACTATTGAAACTGGTCATCGCCATGTGAGAGAAAATAACCATGATTTATGTTTTTTTCATATAACAAATGTTCCTTCATTCATCTTTTATCCACTGGAAATTGAGCGAGTTCTTGGTAAACTTTGTCCGTATAAATTAAATTTAATTGATGTCGCTATATAATTAATAAATATATTTCTCGGGTCTTTTAAAAGTGTTGGATTCATTAAATTGCCAACCAAAATGAAATATCGTACGAGATCTTGTCATGTGCTATGGGTATTTACTAGGCCATGGGTATTATGGTTTTCAGTAACAGTATCTTGAAGTAGTGGATTTGTGCAAAATCGTCTTTTTTGATATGAAAACAGTACACGTTTATCTCCGTAAACATATGAAGCTAGCCAGCATTTGGCTTAATGTCACACTCAAGGTTGTTTCACTCATATGGTCACAGTCAGATTGGTTTGTGGAAGAAGCCGTACTACCCGGAGAGAACCACCGTCCTTCGGTAAGTAACTGACAAGCTTTCACACATTGACCACATCCTAAGATAATAACTTAATTGTCTTTTTTCGTACCGAAATTCAACAGTGCCATGCCCTTTGTTGTATTAACAAGCGCTGAATGAGCGCAAAGACCCCCGTCGAGGCAACAGGATCAGTAGGGGAATAGTACATCACTGAATAGCATAGGGCCGGATGCCAAGCTCTATTTTGCATTTGTTGACGTTAACTTCACCAATGGTAATTAACGTGAGATTGAGGGTTCCCCACTAGCATGTCCAGCTAGGGATGTGGAAGCCACATTCCCCGCAAATAATATTTCTTTGATTTCACGTGCTTGAAATATTGGGGTATGGAATAGAGTATATTGATGGAAAACCTGGAATACTGCTTGAGACATTAGGCCCCTTCCCACCCACACCTCCCCATGAGAGGACCCCACCACCCAAATCAACACGTTAGCGTCAGAAATGAGACCCTGTGTGCCTAGTTTTATCAACTTGCTTGTGATTTTGGTTTATACTTGGTGTAAGAACGCACAAGACAAAGCCTACAATAGCCTGTCTGAGCTCAACAATGCGTCTAGACGTGACCCTTTTCAGCTGCACAAAAGCCTCAACAAAAGACTCAACAATGCGTTCTGACACCAAGTATCGACCGTGATTTTATGCTATAGGCCCTACACATCAACACTTCATATTTTGTGTGTGTACAGTATAGCATCCTCATTGACAGAATCCTCTACAAAACACATCTGATTTTACCGACATTCCGTTCTGATCTGTCTCAGCATCATGTGCTGATTCAATGAGCTCGGAATAATTTTGTATACTGGTGTTACAGGTCACCTTCACCATAATGTATCAATTACCATGGACTTGTACATGTATCACATTCATATTGAATGGTGATGGCTGATGAGAATATTGCCCATATGGAACAAATGGCTGGATTCCAGCGAATAAAAAGTTCATGCTAATCATAAACAACATACAATTAATAATACTATCAAATAATTATGTATATTCCTTGTCGACATCAATATAATACAGACAATATTATGACTGAATCAGGGTAACAGATATCCAAGGGTATATATGTCTACACTAAACTGAAGGAGATCCATGATGCGTATTATATTATGTTGTAAAACTTCACTTGCTAATCTCGAGTATGTTGCTTATTGTGAAAATAAATGAAATTATGAAAATAAATTTAGTATGATTGCCCATTACGCTCAAATTAGAAATATCAGCAGCTAAAGTTAAGCCAATCATAGCAATATATAACACCATGGTATTGTTGTAATATCACCCAGGTATTGATCTTTGGTTAAGAATGTAATGAGATACATATACCTGTTCTTTGTGTTATTCTGTATGCAGTTCATTCTGTATGTATTTTATACATGTACATATACCAGAATTGAAATTTGACTAAAATAATCAAAATATGTTCGATTTTTACCTCTACTCAGGAAATGGAGTCTTTGTTTCTAGAAGCTAAATCATTTCAGACACATTCAAGTCCTCACCTGGTCAAGTGAGATAATTTTGTAAAAAAAAAACAAAAACAAAAAAAACAAGTATAGATCCACACTGGCGCAGACCAGAAAGTTTTATGACCTTTGATGATATTTGTTGAGCATGCTGCAGGAATCTGATATTATCCACACAATCCCATTCTACATGATATTTTTGTCCCCCGCCGCAACGCGGCCGGGGACTTTAAAATGGTTCTTGCTTCTTTGTGTCCGTGGATGTCTGTGTGTCCGTCCATGTCTGTTCGAAGCGATAACTTCCTAACGCTTTGTTGGATTCTTCCGAAATTCGGAATATGCATTCCTTGCGGCAAGACGCCAGTCCGTATTGCATTTCAGCAACATCTGCCTGAAGGTGGCGCCACTAGTTCTTGCTTCTTTGCGTCCGTGGATGTCCGTGTGTCCGTCCATGTCTGTTCGAAGCGATAACTTCCTAACGCTTTGTTGGATTCTTCCGAAATTCGGAATATGCATTCCTTGCGGCAAGACGCCAGTCCGTATTGCATTTCAGCAACATCTGCCTGAAGGTGGCGCCACTAGTTCTTGCTTCTTTGCGTCCGTGGATGTCCGTGTGTCCGTCCATGTCTGTTCGAAGCGATAACTTCCTAACGCTTTGTTGGATTCTTCCGAAATTCGGAATATGCATTCCTTGCGGCAAGACGCCAGTCCGTATTGCATTTCAGCAACATCTGCCTGAAGGTGGCGCCACTAGTTCTTGCTTCTTTGCGTATGTGGATGTCCGTGTACGTCCGTGCATGTCTGTTCGAAGCGATAACTTTCTAACGCTTAGTTGGATTCTTCCGAAATTCAGCATACGCATTCCTTGCGACAAGAAACCAGTCCGTATTGCATTTCAGCAACATCTGCTTGAAGGTGGCGCCACTAGTTCTTGCTTCTTCGTATCCGTGAATGTCCGTGTACGTCTGTTCGAAGTGATAACTTCCTAATGCTTTGTTGGATTCCTCCGAAATTCGGAATATGTTTACTTTGCGACAAGATGCCAGTCTGTATTACATCTCAGCAACATCTGCCTGAAGGTGGCGCCACTGGTTCTTACTTCTTTGTGTCCGTGGATGTTCGTGTACGTCCGTGCATGTCTGTTCGAAGCGATAACTTTCTAACGCTTTGTTGGATTCTTCCGAAATTCAGCATTCGCATTCCTTGCGACAAGAGGCCAGTCCGTATTGCATTTCAGCAACATCTGCCTGAAGGTGGCGCCACTAGTTCTTGCTTCTTTGCATCCGTGGATGTCCGTGTACATGTACGTCTGTTCGAAGCGATAACTTGCTAAAGTTTTGTTGGATTCTTCCAAAATTATAATACGCATTCCTTGTGACAAGACGCCAGTCCGTATTACATTTCAGCAACATCTGCCTGAAGGTAGCGCCACTGGTTCTTGCTTCTTTGAGTCCGTGGATGTTCGTGTACGTCCGTTCATGTCTGTTCGAAGCGATAACTTCCTAACGCTCTGTTGGATTCTTCCGAAATTCAGCATTCGCATTCCTTGCGACAAGAGGCCAGTCCGTATTGCATTTCAGCAACATCGGCCTGAAGGTGGCGCCACTGGGTCAAAATAGATTTTTTTTCCGTGTACATCTGTTCGAAGTGATAACTTCCTAATGCTGTGTTGGGTTATTCCGAAATCTTGCAACAGGACGCCAGTCCGTATTGCATTTCAGCAACATCTGCCTGAAGGTGGCACCACTGAGTTTCTCTTCTTCTTGTCCGTTCCAGTCAAAATGGGCCTTCAATTTTGCTATATGAAATCATTCTATTCCACATCATATGATTTACCCTAAAGCTTTTGCATGAACCATATTTTATTTCAGAAGTATAATGTGAAATAACTGGCGGGGAAATCCCCGCAGTACTGAATCCCTGATTTTTGAATTTCGTGTCATCTTAAACGAAGGACAACATTCCCTTCAATTTTGCTAACAAATAATTGTATTGCACATCATAGGATTTACCCTGAAGCTTCTGCACGAATCATTTGTCTACCCACGTATATTACTATATTAATTACAACTGTGTTCCTAATGTTTGGGTGCACACTGTGCATATGATCAATTTCCTGAATTGAACTGAATTCAACCTTGCTGGTCTTCAGACTGACAGATGATGGCATGCAGTTGTCAGTGCAGTTGTTCATGTACAGGGAGCTTTCTATGAATGAGTTGCAATCCCAAAGGCTTAAAATTTATCAGGCACAGACCCATGTTTTTACCCCTCGGCCATTTTTGGCCATGGGGTATTGTCATCATCTTGCACGTCCGTCTGTCCGTACGTCCGTTCGTGAGCGAGATAGCCGGAAAGCTGTTTCGCTGATGAATTCCAAATTTGGTATGCTTATTTGCCTAGTCAAGGACCAGAAGCCTATAGAATTGGGACCTGATTGGGTGGGAACCATTACCTTAGCAGCCATCTTTAATTTCATGCAAAATGGATAATGATCCATATCTCGGAAACCATTCAACTGTTCAATACGAAATTTGATATACATCATCGATACATCAAACAACTTTCAACGAATTACCAAACAGGCTTTTCTGATTAGCTGGGAACCCTGGATGCCATCTTTAATTCATACGAAACCGATAATGATAGCATACATATCTCGGTTACCATTCAATTGTTTTATATGAATGTAGGTATATATCATCAATACATCCAGATACTTTGAATTGGGACCTGATTGACTGAAAACCTTTGGTGGCCATCTTTAATTTAGGCAAACTCATTAATGATCTATCTCTGATTCCGTTGGAGTGCTCAGTGGAAAATTTGGTACACATCATTGATGCGTCAAGAGACTTACGATGAATGACAGATCTGGTTTCTCTGATTGGGCGGAAATCTTGGCGGCCATCTTTAATTTATTCAGAATCTTTAATGATGTTTATCTCTGATACCATTCAAATGTTCTATACGAAACTTGATTTACAGCATCGATGTGTGAAGAGACTTGCATTAATGAATAACCACATTAGTTCCTCTGAGTGATGGGAAGGATGGGCAACCATCTTTAATTTATGTAAAATTATTAATGATCTCTATCTCTGAAACTGTTCAAATGCTCAATGTAAAATTTGATATACATTATCGATGCATCATCTCGGTTACTTCTACACGATGTGCCTAGGATACAGTACTATACTATACCCAATTTTTTGTAATTCAACATCGCAGAAAACCACCATCGATTGCGTTTTCAATGGTAAAAGGGTTAATACTAAAAATACACTTCAATGCAGAGTGATTTTGATTGACGCCAGAAATTGCTCAAAACGCTTCTTCGGCGATCTAGACCCCAGGAGCATCTGGGGCCTGGGCGGCCCCTGGATCCTCACCTAAAGTGCAATGATAGTGGCCGTACCACTTTGAATTTGCTTCCGACGCCCCTGTATTAACAGACAGTGTCAACGTACTGTTCCAGCTGTCTCCCGTTCAGTGATTGGTCATTCGACCCCGCCATTTTAAACTAATACGAGCATTTTCATTGGATCACTATTAGATAAGACCCACCCCAATCTTCATACACAACCACGTGACTGTCTCAGTTGACTGATGACATAGCGCGGCCTCGTTTTTGATTTCAAAATCTGCCGTCTAACTGGGAAAATGTTGTTGCTGCTGCATCAGCCGATCATTAGCCCGGCCCCTGTAGAGGATACTATAGGCTAATACATGTAGGCTACCATGCCATGAGATGATGCTTGGGATTGCATTTCGCTCACTTGCACCTACAGGTGGCGACAACTGGTGGCAATTTAAAATTTGGTTTCCGGGCAGTAGGTTGAGGATGCCTTCAGCTTCTCGTCAAATTTGGTTTGCAGATAATGCCTTGAGATGTCACTTGGGGATGCTTCTCGGTGCTTCACTGCATGGAAACTATATCACAGAAGCAATCAACTTTCAGTCAATCGTTCGGAGTTGATCTTAAAACTTGGCAAGGCAGAAAGACCCTTCCACATCCATTGCCTATGAAGCAGCAGTTGCCTCCCTCATGTATATCCCCTAAGACCAACAATGCTAAAAAATATTGCTGCCATTTCGGCGGGGGACCTAGCATCCTCTGGCTGCTTGTTGCCATAGCACCGATAAACTAGATCCCTTCATTTATGTGGTCTAGATCCAGGAGCTATTGGGGCTGCAGGTTTTGTAAAAGTTAGATCCAATTATTCTGAGATAAGTCCGGCATGGTTGTTTTAAGTTAAAACTGGGCATCCTTGAAAATGTCTGACCGATTGACACATGTATCACTCTGCCGGTCATCATTACATGCGTAATGTTTATCACAAGAGAGAATATGTATACTGTGTTTGAGGAATATTTCTGCCTCCCCAATGGAAGGCGAAATTTGAATGAATGGTCTGTGTTGTCAGTGTGTCTGATGTCCCCCTTGCAAAGACAAGAAAATTTTCTATGTAATTTATTATTTATTGATATATTTATTGATTTTCTTGTTGTCTAATTGCCTTCTGTTCAAGTCATTTGGCGTTGGTAAAACCTGAAATGTATATCATGTTCTCCTTATTTCATCTAGTGATACTGGCTGTTTGGTTCCAGATCACGGGGCTGAACAAAGTATGTGAAATGTGATCGTGTGGCAAATAAATGCCCAGTGGTATGTCCAAGGCTTAAAACTACAAAACAAAATTGAGAAAGGTTCCATCCATGCTATCAGTCAAAAATCTCAATAATGTAGGCCTACATGTGAAATGTAGATACTCCTTTGTTTCAGCTACAATTCAGAATAAGTTTTCAGAATATTATCAGGTCTTAACAAGCAAATTATTCTTCATCAACAAGTATCACAGCACACAATGTGGATGTCACTAAACTGTTAGGATAAATGAAAAGAAAAGCATATTATTTATCAGCTTTATTAAATAAGTTTACAGAATCACGCAGGTAGATCAATTTGGTGCTTCTGCAAAATCAAACCATTATTCAACTGCCAAATGCCAAGATAAAGCGCCCCCCCCCCCCCGGAAATATAATTTATCAGCAAAATTTAGAATAACTGTTTTTGAACAACCAGGCTGGTGGATATCATCAACTGAAAGAAAATGACAGGGTTCCCACACCTTGGGGATTTCAAAATTCCAGACCTTTTCCATACCTTTTTCAAGACCTATCAAGTCTTTTTCCAGACTCAATGGACGCTTCAAATCAGCTATTACATTATACATTGCCAGGAAGAATTTTGAGACCGTTAGGTGATATGGATCAAAACTAGTCAAGCTCAAGATGAACAATTAACTCCTTTATTATGATGATGATGTAAATTGAGATCACTGCACCAACTTACAACTCAAAAATCAAAGCAGGTTCCAAATTGACAGAATGTTTCAAAAGTACAGAATGATGAACTTTTTTATTTGAAAATAAATTCACGTTTTCTTTCATTCTACGAAACAGAAATTAAAAGAATCAGATTTATTGCTCTTTTTTGTCATACAGACTCACTAAAGCCAGAATGAAAAAAAAACAAAGACAAAAAAAAACGAAGACAAAAAAAAGACCCCCAAAAAATTAAATGAAATGGCTGAAAAGTGTTCTAGTTCTGCAAAATCTTGATTGGATTGGAGAATCCCTCAAATTAATTTCAGAATAATTGTTCATCTTTATATCGTTTGAACAAATACCAAGGGAGACAACTTTTGTACAAGTGCTCTAGAAGTATTGAGCGGAGTTATCCCCCCTCAAAACGTTGCCCCTGGAAACCGTAAAACACGCAATTTGCGTGCTGCTCGGAGGAGATATTTTGTGTCATTGATCATTACCAATAAAGATTACAATTATCAACACCAGTTTTATCAGACTGTGGTAACTTACAAAGTGAATGACAGGTACACGATTCACACAA
The DNA here is from genome assembly GCA_036873755.1 of Hanleya hanleyi. NCBI lineage: Eukaryota > Metazoa > Mollusca > Polyplacophora > Lepidopleurida > Hanleyidae > Hanleya > Hanleya hanleyi. Next base: position 16,876 of record JAVTVY010012058.1, read on the forward strand.
ACGGACGAACCCACGAGGAGATGAATGGGTGTGAATGGACTGGTGCCGCAAGACGGTACATCTTCGGGAAATTTATGACCTATTCCAAGGTTCGTAGCGTGACATGTACATGATCAGGTCAAGGCATTTGCAGCATTTCTGTTCTTCATTCAATACATAGTACTGTTCATACGCCCGATGATATGTACTTTTGTTGCTAACATTATGCAAGTTTTGTTGTTAAAAAAATAAAACGGAACGTACTTGTAGGCCTACTCGTTTGAATTGAAGCAGCAGACATTATAAATTTAGTTGGCCTAGATTCTGCATTGAAGATCAACCATTGAAACGCGGAAAACAACGAATTACGTCAATTATACAGTATTTTCGCCTGCATGTTGTCTGATCGTACTATTCTTGTTGATCTGATGATGCTAAACAATAATGATCTTGTGAACTTTGGGATAGGCCTAGGTCATAAATTTTCTGAAGATGTACCATTTTGCTCTGGTTTCGAGATTGAGGTGGAACCCGACTACAGAAGCAAGGCCCACTGCAATGCATTGCAATGGGGAACCCCGTTATTTCAATTGTGTCCAAAGAAAAGATTCAAGATTTCGTCGGGAACCATGACGATCCCTATTGGAAATACTATGAGTCGTGGGTTCCCCATATGACAATTATTTGGCGGGAGATTTCACGTTGCGCTCCTAGACCTCCGTCTGATCGACGGAGGTAAAAAACAGAGAAGTAAACGTATGTAATATTGCCTCACAGGCAGATACACATAAGTCCTCTTACCTCACAGGCAGATATAATTTCTGATCCAAATTTTACTGTTTACTGATTCCTCCTGTAGCCAGCTGGGTCTAACAGATAAGCTAAATCCATATGTATGGTCTATTAGAATTGAACCCATGTACACTTCAAACACGTAATCGTATAAAATTAAGCTAACTAGGCAACAACGCTGTCTCATGGGCTCACAGAGTGTAAGTCCCATGTAGAGTACTACTATCACATTTCAGGATTAGCACAAACGTTTATGAGGTTTTCACACAGTTTTGCAGAGGATAGATTGATCGATTATCGAAACCTGGCGAGAAGGGACCGAGTATTTCTTGGTTTTCGATTTTCTCTATTTTCATACTTGTATTAAATCCAATAACGCTTCCACTCAAGTAGGCTCGTGTTACGATAAGTGGAACCAAATACCTTGCACTTTACGATCATATTTTGTCTTTGATTGATTGAAATTGTAGTTTAAGGGCCGCTTCCCATACGGATTTCGCGGCCCATCATATTTTGTCGTCACGGTATGATATACATATGGTATCCACAGGTGCTCCTTACCGTTGTTAATTGGTTAATTAGGTTGATTACAGGGAGGAGGGGGATTGAACCCCATTTACTCCGTACCTCGACCACCATCCCCCCGTGAAATCAAACTAATTAACCAATTAACAAAGGTAACGAGCCCCTGTGATGTCATATGTCGTTGTGCTGTCTGGTTGCGGATATACCAGGCGAGCAAACGAATGTATTGTTTAAAAGCGAGTTACCGAAGAGTACGAGATTTTATACGATCTTTTGCTTGGCAAACCTATTTTGAGAAAATTTCCACCCTTAATTATCTCCAATTGTGATTTGAAATAGGACTGGGATTTGGCGTTTCCATGTTCTGGTAGAGATGATTCAAGAAAACCAATCAGGACAGGCATACACTATGCCACATCACATAGGAAAGTAATTCAATGTCCTTGTGCGTCAGACAGTTGGAGCGTGCTACCATCTTTCTGCAGAAGTAGCATTACAAATAAACTCTTAATAAATATCAAATATTCGGCCTCATGACGATGCCGAAAACCTCTGAAAACATCACGACATGTTTTCTCGAAGAACAAACACGCACAAGATTGCGCTCAACGGCTCATACTAAGGGTCAAACGCGTCTGTCGCCGTAATCTGCATTTCCAAAGCAGAGCATGGCATACACCTGTGTTTCATGCGAAATATATTTTGAACAATGCATTATGGATCATGGTGGGAGAAATCATCCAATAAATAATTGAATACTTGGATGCATGTAACACCTACTTTCATCCCTTTCCCCCAATTTACGGTTCCGAGATTGCCTATCCAAATATTTATACTATAAATAGATGCTGTAATAGACGTGATGTGTTTTTAGTGTTTTTATATAAGAAAGTAATTATTGCTTGGTGTGACCTGGAATTTATCACCCCTGCAAATAAACTCGAGGTTATCATTCTCCAGATCGCGTGTGATAGTGTGTTAATTGAGTGTAGTTATTGTTTTATTCTTTAAAACGCGTATAATGGTGTTTTTAATAATGGTAGATAAACAAAAACAGAGTTTCAAAACCTATCATGTCGAATCATAGAATTCGGTGTCGTGTAAGAAGTTATGTGGTTGTAGATTTCATTAACATGGCCACCCGGGGGTTAAGAATTGTTACTAAGGTGAATTTCAGTTTTAGATTTCTTCCCCGACTTTCTTGCGTTGGCTTCCCCTGCAGTGGAGGATAACGTGTGCTATTGTTTCTTCAACAAGAATACACAGGCTGCATATTTTGGCCTATTTGGGAATAGCATCGACAAATGTGAGTTTAGACTTGTTTTTCCTTACCTAAGCCGTGTGATGATTTTGTCATAAGGTCGTTGTTTCATTTTGAACTGTTGAATATTTTTTTTTAGTTTTTTTTTTAGTCACCGTCCGGTAGTTTCGTCATTCCAAAATTTAGGCCATTTGCTTCTATATTTCCCGGATGATTGAATTGAATTCACTTGTTCCTAACCCTATCTTGTAATCAACTTTTTCCCTCTGTAATTTTTTTTGACTGTTTTATGTTCATTTTTATTTCCTGCATGGGCTGAAGTCCATAATTTCCGTGGCTAGATAATATTCGATTTCGTGAATTAGATCTGGTCTACTTTGCGATTTTGAGTTTTTTTTTATGGAGATTAATGCACTCATGAGTCTCTAAATACAAGTTAGCGAATGGGCCTGTTTTCTAGTATCCATTGCAGTGACATAATAATGGCTATTAGCTCACCCGAATCGACAGATATATCGTCAGGTAACTTGTCAGGTATTCTGCAATTCTGGGATAGCGAAAGCTGCTCCAGTGTTGCTGTTGGTGTTTTTTGATCCGTCAGTGTACATCTTCAGGCAATTTCTCCAGTTTTTATCGAGATATTCTAATGTCACAGATTTAATGTAGTGTGGGCTTTCCTTCTTACTGACCATACCAATGAGTGACAGCTCTACTGCTGCGGGTCGTAGTTGCCAGGGAGTCGGCTTTTTCTCCTGAACGTCTGCTAGTTTTATATTTATTACATTATGTTCCTTCAGGAGTTTCATAGCAACGTAGCCTTTTAACCATTTAGCTTAAAGGTAATAGACCGAACTTTTCCAGCAAATTTTATGGATTGTTCCTCTCGCCCGAGGCTAAGGAGTTTCTCATTGGTTTCAACTAATAGGCTTCAGAGCGGGGTTCCTTTAAACGTACCAGTTATGATTTTAAGGACAGAGTATAGACTCTATCACCATTTCAACTTTTCGCAACTACGCAGCGTTTGCGCAGCTTGTCGTAAACTTCCTGTTTGTACCAAATCCGAAGTTTTTAACGTTGGAGAGATAGGCGGAGTGTTGGAAAATGGGTGATATTTTGATCAACTGAACGTAAAATCAAAAAAAAATCTCATGGACTATCCCTTGATGGGCCAAAGAACGGCTCCATATATTTATTTACCCTGAACACAGAAAAAGTACTCCCGAAAAATGACCCTGGCCAGAGTGTGGCCGTTTGTACAAGTGACCTTTCGTGACCTCGCCTTGTGCGCATGCCCAGTTACCCTAGATTTGTAATGACGATCTCGACTATAAATTGTATGCTACCGAGTAGCATCAATTGTGTTTTACATGCTGATTGGTAAGCGAGAATGCCATAGCCTATTTTGGAGCGAATAAGTTTTGGGACCTGTCAAGGCCTGGGAACCGGCCTTTCCCCCCCCCCCCTCCTAAATTTTTTTTCCCCGTTGAGTCAGCGGGTTTAAACTTACCACAATATACCTTTGGGTCAAGCTTTACAAGAAAATGTATTAAAAATCCAAGATGACCGCCATCAACATGATTATGTCACAGTTACGTCATTTTCAAGAAAGGCATTTTTGAGACGATTCTTTGGTCAAATTTTTCGAAATTTTTATTTATGTGTTTTCTTTAAAAAAACCCGCATGATAACTTAGGAAATAATAATCTGATGTGCAATAAATAACTTTTGTCCACTTTTCATGGTAGAAAATTATGAACTTTGAAAAAAGGGGACGAAAACATGCCACTTCTGGTACCGAACATGGTCGCCATTTTGAATTTTACCATGATGCTCTTCTCGGGGGTTATGAAAATAGGCTCAAAAGGACCCCAATGTGATAAACTAGAAAGTCACGGAGTGTCGACTCTCAAGACTTTGTCGTTCCGGAGATAGAGTAGAAAGTTTGGTAGGGACCATAATAACCCCCCATCAATTTTAGGGTTAAGTAAGCTAACTTTACTGGCTCACAAGTTTGTTCCAGAGACACAGCTCATAAGGTTTACGTCTTTATTACATCTGAGTACCAGTTTGTCTATATTTTTTTCCTTTCTTTTTGTTTTATCAACAAATGGAGTGTGAATAGAGAACCGTTAATAACACTCTCGGTCCTATCGGCTGCGGTACTTGTTTTACGTAAGACAATTTCGAGACAGCGGGCTGAGAGAAGTTGGACATAATGGCGTGAGCCTGACCGTCTGACAAAGGCGACACAAGACAATGCGGCCCCACGAGTAGTCTCCCTTGGACCGTCAGTTGTAAATCCGATATATCATCATGCCGTCAAGACTGTGTTGCGTGCCTACATTTTCGAATAGTAGTCCGGTAGCCACTCGCGAGAACATGTCATTCCGTAGCACCCCCCACGTAGATTTTGTTTGACTTCTTTTTCATGAAGATCAACATCTCCCGGTCAGTTAAATACCTGATGTAGATATATACGGTGGTGCCTAAGGTTGCTACATGCAATTGTTTGATGCTGACTGGTTTTGAAAAATTTAAAACTTGAATGGGGGTAGGGGTAATTCAACCCTCATATTTTTATTACCCCTGCGCTTCGCGATCTGAAACTTACACAAATTTACCTTCGAATAATGACCTTTCAGATAAAACAGTCCAAATTCCAAATTCCTCTAGCTAATATAGCCACGTCATAGTGACGTCATAAGCTCGAGAAGCCTTTGTCTCATGAATTTTGGGAAATATTTTCTCCGATTTTCTCTCTCTCTTTCGCAGTAATCCATTCTTGGTGATATTTCACATATAATCTTGAAAGATATATGTCTACCGTTTAATTCTAGACCAGATACGTCTTCTACTAAGTTCCGTTTGACCTCAGCATGGATTCATATAGATGTTATCTGGTCAAGACACCATTACATCCAAATGGGGGTAGGGGAGATTACTCTGCCATATTTTCTTTAGTTTGCGGTTGATCATACTGAAATGCTCCACGCATTGCTTCTGGATATCGACCTGAAAGATAGAGTAATCAGACTTCCGGTAACTGCTTCAGTTTCGTTGCTATGACGTCATGAATCTAGAAATTGTATTTTTCCTTTATTTGTGTCTGATTATCGCGCCTTGTTGTTGTTTTTTTTCTTTCTTTATTTCTATAAAATGTTCCGCTTATATCTGGATAGTGTTTCAAAGGGTTTCATTTGAACCAAGTGTTGTACAGAAGTAAATTAATACAATTTTGTGGGTGACAAGCTAATAATCTGGCCTGAAATAAGACAGAAAACAAAATCTGATTGAGTGTGTCTCACAAAAATTGGGGTTGGTTGGAATTCCTCAAGTCTCTTGTCCACTCAAGGTTATATTGTGAAAACTTGGATTATAATGAATTTTGCATCAGTATACGTAACTTTAAGACAATCACAGTAAGGGATTGGGAGGAAACATTAACTGTAATGAAAAAGAAACGACTTTATTACTGGAGATGGTCTGTTTGCTCAATCTTGTTTGCAATGAGATATGGGTAGAATCGAAATGGCGACCGTGTTGGGATGGTCTGATATCTCGGTAAACTAAGATGGTATAGGGGCCGTGAGGATACTTCATAGTCTCACATGAACAGCTGCAATAAAAGCGCGGCCGAGATACTTAGGCTACGTTCGACAATCCACCTCATTCTTGGGTCTGAATGTGAGGTGCCGAGGGAATCCGAGTCATATGGTGGCCTTTTAGTTGCCAGACGTCGTCAAGTTTCCTCACCTTTCTGCATATCGCTCCAATGTATTACCTGTATATGGCCAATGTATTACCTGTATATGGTAGGTATCTGCTGCTGGACTGTTAGTCTCCGAGGCCCGCCCCCTATAGATGTCATTCGACAAATATGTGTAGGTTTATTATTTTGGTGGGAAATTCAAGCCGTACGACGTCGGGCATTACAGGTTAGTTTTTCAGGGTATTCTTGCATTCACCATGTTTACCCCATGCTGCGACATTTACGCCATCAGGCGTCCTTGATACTCATCCATTAACAACAAACACGTTATTTGTTTGAGCTGATCTGCCATCACAGCGCCCGAGCTAGTGTATCTAAATCAGCTTAAGCCGGTGCTAGGAGCCGTGTGGATACTTCACATGAACAGCTGCAATAACAGCGCGGATATACTAAGGCTAAGTCCACGTATTCTCGGGTCTGAGGTCTGAATGTGAGGTTTCGAGAAAAGCTTATGGTTGAGCCATTTGGTTGCTTTTTAGCCGCCAGATGTCAGTTTGTGCCACCTCTTGTATATCGCTCCAATTAATCACATATATACATCTCATTTTGCCGAGACTGGCCTGATATTTGCAAAAATGGACAGAAGAGGGATGCGCAAATACCTGACGGCAAGATAACACAGCCTTACAATGCAACTAGATTTTAGCTAATTTTTGTTTTTGGCTATAACGTCTGAGGCTGTTCAATCTGATTCAAATTAAATCCTCTCTGCTCCCCCGTTTGGATATGTCGCTTGAAGGATCTAACAGGCTTGCAGTAACTCGAGTGACAACCAATCCTGAGAACACTTCATAGTGCTTTGAAGGGAACATTAATGACAGAGAAATTTTGGTTGGCTCAGTCGACTTAGACGCCGCGCTGGCGGGCGGTCCCGACATTGTGGCACCATAATACGTGGTAGATATATAAACTGGTCTTTGGTGTAAACGTTATGGTAAACGGACACTGTGACCCTATCTCCCCTCCCCAACTGCAAGTGGACTAGTCCAGATGCGACCATGATGTCATAATGCTATTAAATATTCATGGTAAGGGCGCTCAGAACACCAAATTCAATTGTAATACTTAATATTCTATATAGCGACATGTACGATTGGAGAGAATTGATAGGATATTGATTTATTAAGATTGGGGGTTGTTTGGATATCATGTGTTTTCACATAGTGTTCAAATGAACAACGCATTCAGAGCGTGACTGATACTCTGGACACGACTTGGAATTCATTTGGATAAAGAATAATGATCAGTGATTTCGGAGTTTATGTATAGAACATCATTATGTCTTGCTGACATCATCGAAAACTGTTTTTCTTATATTTATTTTATACACATTGGAATTGAGGCTAACTGTCATACGAAATAGGTCTTGCGATTATTGAAGCGGAATTTTGTTATGGGCTGCGGCTGATTATTGAATCTTGATATCGGATCTGACACTTGCTAGTGATATAACTATTATATTGACAAATTCATATATATTGGATCTTTTCGTATTTTTGTCAATTACCTTTTTTATACAAATAGAAGGCATTGGAATGTTTGTTTTTCTTCGTCAATATCAATTAAGCACCACAGTGTAATAAAACGTTTCCATAATGTATATCTAGCTAAAAGAATGAAACCAAAGAAACTGATAAGTATCCATTTTCGAATGAGATATATTACTCGAATTAATTTATATGAACTGAGGTACAGATTTTCAATTTCGACCATCCACATTTTTCTTTGATGTGGATGTTATACGAAGTAGGTCTTTGGATTATACACGTTGGGTGGGCACAGGTTTCTGTTGCTTCAATGCATTTTGTCTCACTTCATGCATCATATTTGAAAATAGTTTGATGGGATCTGCCTTTCGTCTTCTTTCAATACTTTCTGGCCTGAATCCATTCCTTTCATTTCATGTAACATTCATTCATTTCATCTAGCAAGTTAACTGGTTTTCCCTAAATAGATATCGAAACATTGGTGAGATTAGAAAAGTTGAATCCGTCTTCTTTCTGTATGTCCATAATTTCGACATGGCACTGATGGAGTTAACAAATGCAAGCGGCAACTTTATATAGACCTGTTCTTGGTTAATAATTGACCACAAGCTAGATTAATACATGCAAGCGACAACTTCATGTAAAGTCGTTCTTGAATAAGAGTTGACCACTAGCAGCTAGTTGATAATCCTTAACCTAAGTCGAGCAGAGTTTAACATGTGTGAAACATATTAAACACATACCATAATTAAACGTAACATTAAACGGGCGGTGAGAAACGAAGCCGGCGTACTGACAAGAAGTCATATTATCCCACAGACAAATATACTGACTGCATATTTCTAAAAAACATCACAAGAACCAAAAGTGACCCCTGTGATGATTTTTATCTCAACCCCGCTTTTTTTTGTGTCTGTTCATGTGGATATATTGAATGACATGACCACGCGGCCCCTAACACTGACTTGGACGGTATTAGATACAAATATTTCAGAGCGACAATATATAGCCCTGTAACACTGACTAGGCTATAAAGAATATACACGAGAATTCAAAACAGACATTACAGAGACTTCATTCCAGAAGTATTGGAAGTTTGATTTCTCGTTTTGCTCAACTAGTATCCAACCACAAAGTGTTAAAAGCTTGGGCTCTCTAGACCCAAGTGTGGAGAAGATATCGAAGAATAATCACCCCTACCCCCATTCCTTGTTTGTTTTTGTGTTACTTCGAGCGCATTGGGAGAAGGCATCATGTGACCTTACTCATTACCGTAGACGTCAACACCCCGTTCCAAGTAAGTCATGCATTCGTGGTCTTGAATACACACATCACGCAAAAGCTAACAGGGTAACAATACACCTTTGAAAATTACAAAAAAGGTCCTGAAAAAAATACTTCCATGGCGATAATAACGACATAGTGACACTAACATTGAAGATAATCGGAATCGGATTGCTTTATCTGAATGATCCGTAAACAGACTAAATATGTGTTGAATTTCATTGCGTTAGGATCGGCTAGAAATAAAATATTAGAACGTAATCACCCCTACCCCTATTTCGGCTTCATATTTCTCATGCTCTGGTGCCATTAAACGTGGTTATGTTGCATCCATGAAGTGCATATTAGATGGTTACACCCGGTCTAGAATTAACGAAGAGAGGATTATCTTTCACAAATACAAATCAGGCAGAATGCAAAAAGAGTTTCTGCAACTGCAAAACAAAAAATTGAGTCTCATTTCTAAAAAAAATCGAGGAAAAATTTACCCTCCAAGTTATGACGTCACCTTGACGTAAAAAACGTAAAAGGCCTAACTTGGATTACGTTATCTAATAGAACATTATTCAGAGGTCAGATATGGGAAGTTACAGAAAGTTTAGTGCAAGAATAAAAAAGATATACGTTCATAAATACCCCTACCCCCATCTTAGAGGTACGTTTGTCTTGTTCAGACAGCGATGAAGAAATGCATGCTGTGACCTTAGGCACCACTGTAGATGCCTACATCAGGTCTAGAACTGACCAGCAGATGATGCTTGTTCATAAACAGTGGTCAAACTAAATCTACGCGGGGGTGCTACGGAAACCTTATTTAGACCCCTTTTTGCGATTTGGCTACCGGACTACATCGTTCATTGGTTTATTTTCATCTGAAATTCCCATGCACCTCCGATTTGTCAAATTTGTCTCTGCTACAAGTTCCGTCCGACGAACTAATCGACACTTCTGTGTGCGTAACATTTTCAGAATTTTCAGTGCATTTAGTCACAATCATATCACATATAAAATTATTTTGTGGTCCTGTATGCCTTACCTCTGAGAGATTTGAATGTAATAGCCTGAGATATACAAATATCTGTGTCTTCATGAAATATAGTACACCCACAATCAAAGTTTGTCAAGATATAGCGTATTTTCGATAGTATCGTCCAGCGAACGTAATCCAAACATCTGAAGACCGGATTTTCTTGAATCAACTACTTAGATAAAGGACTGGACATAATTAATTTAACACGGATCCTGAATGATCCAGAGGTGCGTAACGCTGTGCAAACTATTTTGAGTTCACATAACCTTCTTGCATTTCATGTAAGTAAATCAGTAGCCACCAAAACATTCAATTACCGTAATGCTGTGAAGGGGGTTGACTAAAATATATACACGTCGAGAGGCTATAGGTTTGATTGTGAATCGTCGAACTTTATCTATACACCATGGAAACATTTTGTGACTTGTGACCTTGATATAGTGAGTGATGAAGACATAAAACCACTCCTGATGAAGGAACCTAAATATAGAGAGCCGAGAAGAATAAACCTGAAGGCCGACCAGAAGATGGTCCTGATTGGATTGCCCTTTTCCAACCAAACAAGTGCGGAGAAACCTCATTTCGCAAGAAGTTCTAGAAAATCAGAGTAAATTCGTCATAGTCCCAGTAGACAAGGCTCCAAATAATATAATACTCATATACAAATATTACTATTACCAGGTGTTGGCTAATTAATTGAACATTGAATGCGCCTACTTCAATTAACTCTGGAAGATTTATTTAACAAACACAAAACGTTTATCGAGAAATGAGATATTTGTCTTCCAACCACCCATAACGATATACCAAAATGCATAAAACACCATACAGAGCTAGGGTCATAGCTGGCTCTATAAGCTACATAACCAAGCTTCTTTCAGCCCTGTTGACCAGGGCCTTTCAGGAGGCAAAAGCATTATGGGAAAGGTATTGCGCCAATATTTCTAAAAACTATAAGAACTATAAATGTCTCACGAAAGAACTCGATGCGAAATGACACATACTCGACTCTCTATACTATAGTCTCTTATCAGGACCGTATTAACCGTCTTAGTTCATTAATGGTATCGGTGTTCAAAAACACTGATCGCCGATATATTAATGTCAGAAGTCATAAAGCATTTTTAGCTCCACTACATACCAGGTTTATCATTCATGGGATGTTTCGTTGTTTATACAGTTATTCAAATTTCTTACTAATAACATCTGTGTGAAATTTGGCAATACAATATAGCAATAGCATATAGGTATTCCAATAGGTACTAGTTGTGCACCCCTTTTGGCAGACAAATATATGTTCTCTTATGAATATAACTATATGCAGGCGCTTTTAAAAACTGATCATTTCAAAGCCCGTTCCTTCTCATTCACAAAGAGCCATATAGAGGATAATTTCGCTGTGGATAATCGCTATAAAAATGATACAATGAAGGATATATATCCACCCTCACTAGATTTGAAGGAAACAACATACAGTTCCAACGGCACATCATATTTACACCTATATCTCTATAAAAATGAAGCCGGCCTTCTCTCTCGTCCACTTTACAACAAGAGAGTTGATTACAATTTCGACATGGTGAACTATTCCATTCAGTGGACCCTATAGATGGCGTCTACATGTCTCGCCTAGTCACATTTGCTAGATCCTGTGTGAAATGCGACTATTTTACCCAACGTCACAAAACATTATTACAGAAACTTATGAAACAAGGCAATACCACCTAGTGGCGCCACTATATTTTCTCAAATTTGACCATACACGTCTCTTGCTGATAGCAAATACGAGCGTAGCGTGCAATATCTATGGTGTCACGATCAGTAAATTAAGTCTAATTCCGCTTAACCCAGGGCTAGAGGCAGTATGAACTCATGTACGTTAAGATCATCATGCTGTTCATATGAACAGCCACAATCAAAACGTGACTGAGATACATCATTGATAACGACTTTACAATGAAACTCATACGGATTGAGAATACTGGTCGGCGATGCGGATTTGATATATTTGAAACACCATGATGTCTTGCCAGCATAACTGAAAACTGTTGATCGTTCCTCCCTTGCAGGAAACTAGCATATGTTTATGTATACTATGATTGGTTTTCTTTGAATTTGGTCCTAATGCTATATGATATATGAATTAGGTCTTTAGATTATAGACTCGGAAGTTCTTTAATAGACACGGCTGCATCTCAAAATTCCTCGCTTGAAGTTGATCCCCACTCGAATATGGCTGCCATCGACAGTTAATATCATCAGATTTTCCAGTAAACGGATTTTAGTGGCGAAAGCGTGTGTATGATTGTTACTCCACATGGCGATGAAGAAGGAATGAATCCAAAAATGCAGCAATTCTCGCTAACAGACTCCAAAATGCAGCAATTCCCGCTAACAGACCCCAAAATGCGCATTGAGTGCGAGGAAAAAAGCCTAAATGGATTTAAATTGCACAAAAATTTAGTACATGATGTTTAGATTATCGAGCAGGTTTAATTGATTAGTGTTTATTGGTCGATCGCTTTGGCGACCATATTGGTTGAATCTAGTTTAAAAAAAAAACCTTCTCGGGGAGCTCCGACGGAAGATAGTACATGGAATGCCATGAACGCCATATTGAAATATCATGAGGTCATTTGATTGCTGAATAGATCATGTGACTACCCTCTGTCCCAGCTAATATATGCCAGATGGTTTGTTTGATTTATCACAAAATAAAGACGGTCTAAAGTCTGAAACTTGTCTATTCATGTCAAACCCGCATCCGATATTGTTCTGCCGAATATGGTTGCACCTGATCAAGTAGAACTCATCAAAACCAAAAAACTCTTTCGAGATGGAGAATTTATAGGCTAACCCACAGACCATCGTTCGTCATGTTGTTTGTAGTAACGTTGGACAAGTCCAACCTCAGGAAGGGGCGTCAAATAGAGTTCTGCACGTAGGGGAGATAAGCCGATATAATTTGAAGAGTCGAATCGGATTACCTCTCCTCAACCCCATCCAAATGCGTGGATTGTTTCCAATGACACCAGAAGGCACAGTAGTTCCATCCGCAGTGGACCTACCCACAATAACGTTGATTTTCAACTGGCAGATTCGAAAATAAACTAAGAAATGACTGGTACTATACAACTTAAACATGCGACATGTTTAATGTTAAAGCTAATACTTTGTGATATAATATTTCCATGAGTCATAACAGATATGATTATTAGTATTTTTGACATAAATTTGGGATCCATAGTGTGTAATCTGCCGTTCGATGGTTCATGCGTCCGCGTTAGTAGTTTGGTTTTGAGTCATGCGTGCTAGGCGATTTCCGGCGCGTTACATTCGGTGATTTATAGGAAATTCATGTTGTAGGTTCCCGAGCGTAGAATCGGTCCCCTTCATAGATCTGGCTTCCCAAATGATGATAGATTGGGCGGTAACTGAGACACTTGGAACCTTCATTGTCGCTTGTGGCTATATTTAAAATGCGATTCTGTAGCATAAATGAATTTCAAGTACACAAGAAGCATATATTCACTCATATATTCATTCATATTTTATACGGGCAGAATTTAAAACGCCAGGGTTATATTATATATGTAGATATAATCTACTTACTTCAGCGGTAAAAATTGTTACCACGAATGGACCAACGATTCCAGTCAAACCGTTTAAAGCGTAGTACATACCAAATATGTCGGCGCCAAACCTGAAATCGATCAAATTAGTTCAAATTAGTTTCAAGTTCAAAAACCAGTTTTCAACAATTAGAGAGATGCTGTACATTTCGGCCAGTACTCGGTAACCATTGTCGAATAAACAAATCGAGGGGGGGTGATCCTACTGTCAGCGGCGTTTTGCTATGGACAGATTTGCTGACCACATAATGATGATACAACGATTAATAACGATTATCTGATTCTAACGCCATGTTGATTGCAATTGGTGACGCGAATGCGAAGCTCAGCACAGCAAATCTCGGCCTGTCTGTATTTGAAGTGAAGTCAATCTCACTGCGATTCGTTGAACCGACCTCAACACGGGATTCACCCCACCGATTCAGGCGATCTCGTACTAGTCTATGTTCATTACCGACTAAATTTTGAATGGATCTCAGAGCATGGTTTTAGTCATGCGATAATTATGCACTTCCATGAAGCTTTTCATCAATTTTGTCAGGGACAACGAAGACAACGTATGAAGTGATTTAGCGGATGGAACTGTATATGGGTGTCCCTCGTGGAAGAAGTGGACTTTTATCCAACATCCAACCGCCTCCCATGGATAATTTTTGCGTCCATAATCGGAAGACCTTGTTCATAAGACATCAATAACACCATGCGGTCATTCAATACAAATATATGTAAACACAAGCCAATCCGATCACTAGAAGAGGAAATTATTTCACGTGAGGGCTGATTTGACTCTGTCAGGATAGCCGTGACTGAGCTGCATCCGTCTAGGCGGGAGCCGAGATTTTGGTGTCACCAGATTTCCAGACCGCATATGCTGACGAGGGAGGAGTGATGCTGTAACTACAGAACCTGACTTCATATGTGGCTGTGAGGAGAGCAGGAATCCATTGCCAGAGCATACTCACCATTTAGATGACCCAAGTGCAAACGGAAGAACTATAAGCAAACAGGCGGAAGTCTCATTCGGTTGAGCTCGCTGTGACGAGCCCCGATCATCTCAAAGGCATGTTGATGTGGGCTATATCTCTCCCATGGTCGAGCGTGTCGCGACCTTCGGAACTAGATTCGTTGACATCTTCGCTTCCCTTATATGTGTTGTAATTTGCATCGCAATGGTACAGTACCATATCTAGACGGTAGGTAGCTCCAATTCGCATTCCAATCCGTCGCCCCTGGAAAATGTTCAGGAGGAATCGTCGATTGGTCCATAGACAGGTCCTCGCTGTCGGAGAAGGAATAGTTTACACTGCCTGACATGGAGGGAGCCACTGCCGATGGTGACAATCGTCCAGTACTTTTGTCGAGTACGCAGTCGCGACACGCGAATCGCTCGAATCCCGACCACTAGAGCAATGTGGGGTGCTTCAGTCTTCCCATGATTCAGACATGATGGGCGTTTGGGGCTTATTGAGAGTAGAAGTCCACCCTCACCCGACAAGTTCCACAAGGTAAGATAGATATAGCAGATATATAGATATAAAGATATTCGATGTATTATCGAACCTCTTCTGAGGTTGATTATATTCCGGAAGTGTCGCTAAGAACTCGTGAGCACTTCGTCACAAGAAATGAAAGAAAAATCTCATTTATTTTTGTTTCGGTCATATGACATCTGGCTTTCGACTTAAACTTTGTTTAGTTTTTTTTCAACTTCGAATCATTTATAGACTTTATCTTTATATTTACAGTTATGGATCACCATGATATCGAAGGATGTGAAATATCTCGAGCAAAATATGAAAACAATATGATCAAACTCACCTTCCAGGGGCTATATCAGATATATTTGTGATCAAGGCCACCCATGTACCACAGCCTAATACTTGAGGAAGAACGAGTAAAATGACCCCTAATTCTCTCTGGGTGTGATCGACAAACGAAAGTCCCACTAACAATATGGCGGCTGATATAGCACCTACAATACGCAAATCAATATGGCGGACAGAATGAGTAATATATGATGACAGTTTTTTTGGTAACGGATTCTGAAATGTCACAACTGCTTTATGAATATCGGTTTCGACTCTACATTATTGATTACAATAACTCCGATTGCTGAATTTCAACGAAACTTTCGCACATGTTCCAAAATGTACACACAAGCTTGAGTATTTTAAACTAAAGGATTTGGGTATTTGATTGTTCTGTCTCAGCGTACGATGGGAAGGGACGCTGGGCCGTTGGAAAATCATGATGTGCATGCACACTCGTCAAGCAGGCCTGGGACGGGCATTTTGGTGGCTAGGTCAGCAATCTCTGGTCCAAACGAGCCGTGTTACTTCTCATGTTGAAGCTCTCGTGGAGTCAGACTAAATGTGTTGTTTAGTGGAGGTCACTTCGTTAAGCGCATGCGCAGTCACGCAGAAAGAAGTCATTTTCAGACTGCACAGGATGGCGTTTGGGCTAAAGATCGGACAAGCGTTGCAAAAATGGGCCGTGCGCCTGTCATATTGAAGCGCTCGTGTTTTAGACTCAGACTGGAGTGGTGATTTTGTCCGTTCCCGTAATTCTGCGCATGCAAATTTTGGCAGTAGAGAAGGATGAGTACGAGAAAGATGGCGCTTTCGGATGTGCACAGGGGCGCCATTTGGGATATAGGTGGACCATTTTTGCTCGAATCTGACTTGGGTGATATCCTACTGCAATTCTTATCGAGTAAAGTCAGACTGAAGGTGATACGCGCAATTTTAAGGTGAGCAGGAGCGCTATAGGAGATGTGACTCATGGTCTGTCTGGCTACCTGGTAGAGTTACATATGTGTGTGGGTGTGAGTGGCGTATGTGAGTGAGTGAGCGAGAAGGTACATGTGAATAAGTGTCTGTGTGAATGAGTGGTCGTATGTGAATCATTGTTCAGTCTGTAACCATCCTCTCCTAACGTCTTAACGACATGATGCATAGAGAAAGAAAGAGTAACCAGTTTACATTTAGTATATTCTCCCTCCATCACATCATACCAAAGCCGGTGAGCCGCGTTGGGTGTGTTTGCAATTCATGTATCCACGCTCTTCGTATATCAGACGTTGACTGCTGCTATTTATCCAGAAGCCGCCATTTGAGAACATTGTTGTGTCAATCTTCGGCAATGGTCGCTCTTGTCCGTTTGAGAGCCCCCTGAGCGTGTTCGGGTGGTCCAAGATACTGCAACGACAACATGTCCTGGAACAGCTGTTTTCACATTTTGACCGCATTTTTTCAGGGCATCTGTGAGTGATAGCTCTATATCCTCTTCCAAATACGCTTGATTTTCATTATGGATCTGTGCGTGGGATCGCCTTTCATTTTAATCGGCAACAGGCTATACTGTTCATAGTAACCATTTTCTGATGTCGGGTACGGCTGATGTAAATTATTCTGACCGACTTTGTCGATCGCCTCTGCATGAGAATCAATAGCCTCATCCACAATACGATCTCAGAAAGCGGGCTCTTCCTCGCTCAGCTTTCCCTGGGAAGTAGCTTGAATCTCAGCGGTCAAGCTCCCCATATCAGTGGATAGACTCACAGCGGTCCCTGCAACAGTATATCAATCGGTGGACCTTCTGAATCAAATGGTATACTCTCAGCAGCTGCATTGGCATTTAGCGCCTCGTTGTATTCATACGCATGTATATTCCTCTGGAGCCGCATGATATCATGATATCAGGTCTTTGTAATACGCTTGGTTTTATGGACGTAACACAGTAACCCCCTCCATCGCTCAGCTAAACCAAGGGTCACTTGGAAGATGTTATGGGGCTACCACTCACAGAGCCCCTGAACAATGCAGTCAAAATGCGAAAACATACAGTTGTTCCGGGAAGTGTTGCCGTCACAGTATCTTGAATTGCCCGAGAGTGACCATGATCGAAGATTGACACAGCACCGTTCCCAAATTGTGACTTCTCACTGGATAAGCGCAGTCGACGTTGCTTCTGATACAAGGACAAGATCATTGATACATGAATTGTAAATACACTCAAAGCGGCTCCCTAGCTTAGGTATAATGTGATGGTGGAGAGAATAAACTAAATGAAAACTTGTGAACCGTTTGACCGTTGATATTTAGGCTACGTCGCAGGGAAGCCTGGGTGAGGAAGAACACACCTTTGCGGATGGTATTGTGGATGAGAGTATTGATACTCATGCCGAGGCAATGGACGACGCCGGACAGGATAACTTACAACAGGCTTTCAACACCAAGCTTCCAGACATAAAAAATAGTCACGGCTATCTGTTAATAGCATAGCCGGCTGCCGCTTGAAATGGAACCCCACGCATTGATCCATAATGAAGACCTGGCGTCACTTGAAAGAGGATATGGGATATGGGGAAACACCCACAGATCCCCTGAAAATGTGGTCAAATGCGGACACACCTGTTCCAGGACGTGCTGCCATTACAGTATCTAGGACTGCTCGAATAAATACATGGAGCTGTATAACAGACAAGAGTGACACAACAAGTTTCTCAAATGGCGGTCTATCATTCCTGACTCATTCCTGAGGTCGGGCCGGCATTCCTATATGCTAGACAGCCATACCAAAGGCGGGAAATTATCATTCTTGGGAATACAGCCATTAGTTTCTTGGGGTCGGACCACCACTGCTATTTGCTGGGCAATCGTTCCGATAAGGGAGACTAAAGTCCGACAATCATTCCGATATGCCGAACAATTAATACAGCCATTAGTTCCCCTGTGTGACGCAAGGGCCGCTGTCATGAAGCGTAATTTAAAGCCTAAGCGCAGCTCCGTCATGTGTGATATATTTTCGTATCAGATAATTACTGATCTCCAGTTGTGACAATAAGTGCTAACATACTTACCGTTTGTTTAGAGGCAGAGTCGGCTGCTATTGTCGTCACGAAATTGCGACACTAGATAATTGCTATTAATACAATTGTTCCAATTGCGACAATTGCCATTAATCGTTGCTACACAGCTTATGCAAAGGTAGAAAAAATATTTCCGTGTATAGCATCCCTTCAAATTACCTCCAGCGTACAGTCCTCTTCTGACATAAACTGGGCGAGCACCTTTCTTGGAGACCAGCCAATCGACCAAATGAGCAAGTAGTATGCAGGCAACTGCCCTTCCAACTCCCGGAAATGATGACATCAGTCCATTCTGAAAGAAAACAATTACCGAAGGCCACAAATAGTTTTTGACAATTTCCATTATAATTCTCATTGCATGATACTTTCATTATTGTCCGTTAAATATTCGTCAAGTGCAATATCCTTGTAGTGCTGAAAGAGAGATGTTGTGTGTGTGTTCTTCAAGGATTCTTCTATTCAACAAGGAATACACCATCGGTCCCTGCGCTTTTCGGTCACCAATTTACGTAAAATCTTCAACCCAGATCTCTTTTTCTGTATATCTTTTCTGAAAGAGCATGATTAAGCTATAGTATTGTAAGACACAGCAGAGATATAGAAATGTTATAGAAAATTGAAGCTCGAATATTCCTCTTCAAGCTTGCTTCATATTTCCTAGAAAACGGTTTAACCCTATCTGGCCTGGGCTTTTTGGGACCTGTCCAGACCTTTATGAAGGGGGGAGGCACACTATACCACACTATATCCTTGAGTCATGCTCTACCGGAAAATGTAAAAAAAATTCAAGATAGTCGTTACGATGACATTTTCAAAACAGATATTTATTGGTCGATTTTTCGATCGTTTATGCATGTGTTTTCTTTGCAAAAACTGCATGATAAATTAGTAAATAATAGTCTGATGTGAAATGATACAGATTTTGCGCAATTTTCCTCGCAGAAAAGCAGGAATTTGGAAGGAAACTGACGAAAATATCACTTTTCTGGTACCTCACATGGCCACTATCTTGAATTTACGCATGATACCTCTACTGGGGGGGCGGGGGGGGGGTTGCAAATAGGCTCAAAATGACCCCAATATGATAAACTAAATAGTCGCGCAGGGCCAGCTTTCAATTTGTTGTGGTCCTGGAGATAGGGAGAAAGCTTGGTAAAGGGGCCTGGTTGGGACGTGCTGCCATTACAGTATCTAGGACTGCTCGAATAAATACATGGAGCTGTATAACAGACAAGACTGTCACAACAAGTTTCTCAAATGGCGGTCTATCATTCCTGGCTCATTCCTGAGGTCGGGCCGGCATTCCTGTATGCTAGACAGCCATACCAAAGGCGGGAAATTATCATTCTTGGGAATACAGCCATTAGTTTCTTGGGGTCGGACCATCACTGCTATTTGCCGGGCAATCGTTCCGATAAGGGAGACTAAGGTCCGACAATCATTCCGATATGCCGGACAATTAATACAGCCATTAGTTCCCCTGTGTGACGCAAGGGCCGCTGTCATGAAGCGTAATTTAAAGCCTAAGCGCAGCTCCGTCATGTGTGATATATTTTCGTATCAGATAATTACTGATCTCCAGTTGTGACAATAAGTGCTAACATACTTACCGTTTGTTTAGAGGCAGAGTCGGCTGCTATTGTCGTCACGAAATTGCGACACTAGATAATTGCTATTAATACAATTGTTCCAATTGCGACAATTGCCATTATTCGTTGCTACACAGCTTATACAAAGGTAGAAAAAATATTTCCGTGTATAGCATCCCTTCAAATTACCTCCAGCGTACAGTCCTCTTCTGACATAAACTGGGCGAGCACCTTTCTTGGAGACCAGCCAATCGACCAAATGAGCAAGTAGTATGCAGGCAACTGCCCTTCCAACTCCCGGAAATGATGACATCAGTCCATTCTGAAAGAAAACAATTACCGAAGGCCACAAATAGTTTTTGACAATTTCCATTATAATTCTCATTGCATGATACTTTCATTATTGTCCGTTAAATATTCGTCAAGTGCAATATCCTTGTAGTGCTGAAAGAGAGATGTTGTGTGTGTGTTCTTCAAGGATTCTTCTATTCAACAAGGAATACACCATCGGTCCCTGCGCTTTTCGGTCACCAATTTACGTAAAATCTTCAACCCAGATCTCTTTTTCTGTATATCTTTCCTGAAAGAGCATGATTAAGCTATAGTATTGTAAGACACAGCAGAGATATAGAAATGTTATAGAAAATTGAAGCTCGAATATTCCTCTTCAAGCTTGCTTCATATTTCCTAGAAAACGGTTTAACCCTATCTGGCCTGGGCTTTTTGGGACCTGTCCAGACCTTTAGGAAGGGGGGGGGGGGGAGGCACACTATACCACACTATATCCTTGAGTCATGCTCTACCGGAAAATGTGAAAAAAATCCAAGATAGTCGTTACGATGACATTTTCAAAACAGATATTTATTGGTCGATTTTTCGATCGTTTATGCATGTGTTTTCTTTGCAAAAACTGCATGATAAATTAGTAAATAATAGTCTGATGTGAAATGACACAGATTTTGCGCAATTTTCCTCGCAGAAAAGCAGGAATTTGGAAGGAAACTGACGAAAATATCACTTTTCTGGTACCTCACATGGCCACCATCTTGAATTTACGCATGATACCTCTACTGGGGGGGGGGGGGGGCTGCAAATAGGCTCAAAATGACCCCAATATGATAAACTAAATAGTCGCGCAGGGCCAGCTTTCAATTTGTTGTGGTCCTGGAGATAGGGAGAAAGTTTGGTAAAGGGGCCTGGTTGGGTTAAATGGATTCAAAAAAGATTTAAAGTTCACACGTTCACACGAAGGTGTATGCAAAATCGCAGGGGTATCATTACAAGAAGCTTTGAACATATAAGACTCCAGAATAATTTAAGAATTCAAGTTTAACAGTGACCCTATGTGTTCGACCCCAGGTGTACACATGCCCCAAGTGTACACATGTATTGTTACTCCCAAGGTAATAAAGACAGTGGATTCTCCTCGCTGCATATAAACCACCTAAGATGAGAAACGAAACTTTCCAAAATAACAATGAAATAATGATGGAAAAGGCCCTGTCTCATTATGACAACATCTTACTCATGGGGGACTTGAACTTTGACATGCTCATACCAACTAAATGCAAGCCCCTCTCTGGATTTATGGACCTCTTTTCCTTGGAAAACATGATTACCTCCCCTACATACATATCTTCAGCTGGCCCATCCCTTATAGATGTGGCTCTAACGAGAGTACCAAATAAATTCACCACAAGTGAAGTAATAGACATCGCATCAAGTGATGGACATTCACTGATTATATCTGCTCTCAAGGCGAAACTTCCTCGCCTTCCATCCCGCGTGATTACTTACAGATCTTTTAAATATTTTGATGAGAACAATTTCAAGGCTGATTTGTCGACCGTGCCAATCGGTATATGTGATGTCTTTGACGATCCCAGTGACTCACTATGGGCACAAGAAATCCTTATTAAAGATGTGTTAGACAATCATGCCCCACACAAGACTGTTCGTGCTAAGGAACCGCCCTATATGAATACATCTCTGCGGAAAGCCATTCAAAATAAAGCCCGCTTACGTAACAAACTCAAGAAAAACCCAAAGTGTGACAGCTTATGGCAGAAATACAAGTCTCAGAGAAATCTAACTACAAAACTCCATCGACAGTCCATTAAGAACTACTTCAAGGAAAGATGTGGTGGCGGATCCAAGAATAAAAATTTTTGGAACACCATCAAACCTTTTATATCCGCGAACTCTAAAGCTGGTGCAACTCTCATGATCAGAGATGGAGATGCCCTTAAAACTAATTCTCTGGAAGTGGCTGAAACAATGAACAATTTCTATATATCCATTGCAGACAGCATTGGACAGGATTTAAATGTCCCGAAAGCCAAAGACTTCTACAGCATACGGGCATACACTGATGCCTGCACTACATACCACCAGGATAATCCCAGCGTTTCTGATATCAACAATAATCTCCAACAACCAGGCGACTCCTTTACTTTTAAAAACACTACTATTACAGAAGTTAATGATGTGCTACATAACCTGAACCCTAGAAAGGCAACAGGAAATGACAACATACCAGCAAAAATCCTGAAACTGGCGAGCGATATTTTAGCACCATCGTTCTGCAAGATTTTTAACAAGTGCGTGTATAGCAGTACCTTCCCTTCCACAGCAAAAGAAGCTGTGGTATCTCCCATATTTAAGAAAGATGACACTCTGGAGAAAAAGAATTATCGACCAGTCAGCATTTTGACCAGTCATCGAAAGTTTTAGAAAAACTCTTAAACAACCAGCTTCAAGCTTTTATCGATGTTATTTTTGACCCCTTGCTCTCCCCTTTCCGCACTGGATTCAGCTGTCAGCATGTTCTTCTCGGTCTCTGTGAAACATGGCGTGGTGCCTTGGAAGAGCACCAATCAGTCGGCCTACTACTCGTTGACCTATCAAAAGCCTTTGACTGCCTTCCACATTCTCTGATAATAGTAAAACTGAAGGCCTACGGACTGTCCGAGAATGCAGTGGAACTATTAGTAGACCACTTCTCAAACAGGAAGCAGTGTGTGAAAGTATCATCCATTCAGAGTACCTGGGACACTATACAAAAAGGCGTGCCCCAAGGATCTATTTTAGGACCTGCAATTTTTAACATCTTCATTAACGATATATTTTATTGGATCAAACAAGGAAAACTTTTTAACTATGCCGATGACAATTCCGTTCTTGTTCGAGGAAAGAGCAATAGTGATGTTTTAAACAAAATTAAACAGGAAAGCTCAAATATTATTGCATGGTGCGACGAAAACCAGATGCAGGCCAACCCATCGAAATTCCAAGTCATGATTGCCAGCTATTTAACAGACAGGAGACAATGTGTGAAAATGTCATCTATACAAAGCAACTGGAGCGAAATCAAGAAAGGGGTACCACAAGGATCAATTCTTGGACCTGCCATTTTTAACATTTTTATGAACGACATATTTTATCGCATCAAACAGGGAACACTTTTTAACTATGCGGATGACAATACAATTCTTGTGCGTGGGAAAAGTAAAAGTGAAATTTTATCTAAACTCAAGCAGGAAAGCTCGAATATTGTAACCTGATGCCAGGAAAACCAGATGGAGGCTAACCCCGCCAAATTCCAAGTTGTAATATCGAACGAGAAAGTTTCCAGCACTCTTGATCTTGGAGGAAATACTGTCGAAAGTCAACCAAGCGCCAAATTACTGGGAGTGCAACTGGACAATAAACTTAATTTTGACGACCATGTGTCGAATATCATCAAAAGTGCTAGCAGACAGCTTAACGTACTGAAACGAATAGCTCACAACTTGGATCAACAGACTAGACTTTTAATCTACAAATCTTTTATGCTCTGCAATTTTAATTACTGCCCAGTCGTCTGGCACTCGTGTGGAAAAGTCAACGCCAGAAGACTGGAGAAATTGCAATTTAGAGCACTGAAATATGTTTTTAACGATTTTAACTCCTCTTACGAGACTCTACTTAAAAAAGCAAAGTTACCAAGCTTAGAGCTGTCCAGACTACAAAATATTGCTGTTGAGGTTTTTAAGTGTTTTAACAAACTAAATCCTATCTACATGAATGAACTTTTTACACCCCAAGACTGTGATTATAATCTTAGGAAGAGGAACACCATCTCCAGTCACCACAGAAGAACTGTTCGGGCTGGACTCCACTCTTTTAGCCATCTTGGTACCAAGATCTGGAATGATCTACCAAATCATTTTAGAGAAACCACCGACATCAAAGTTTTTAAGAAACTAATCAAAACATGGTCAGGTTTTAAATGTAATTGCCGTTTCTGCAAATTATGATCTTATATGTAGGATTTATATTTTATATTTTAACAATTCCGCCATAGCTTATTTATATTTAACTTCAATTCATTTTACAGACGTCAAGCTTGTTAAATTACTGATTATTTTTACAGGCAATAATACATGCATAGCTTTTAAAGTTATACATCTCATATATATATATATACAAAACACAAGAATTTTTATTGCACACTTTAGCAATGTCTACCAGTTCTTATGATCTCAGTTATATCTTACATATACATGATATCAAGGCTGCTTTTTAAATCCATTTCCTATGTATATAATATTAATACGCATTTAACTTTCCCCGCATTTTGTTTTAACTAATGTTAAACCAATACTTTTATCTGTGCTTTATTGTTATTTAATTGTTTTAACTCAGTGAGTATGTGTACATATATATATTGTTGTTTTAACTGTCTTAACCTGTAGCTCGGATAAATTAGCTCCCTGGAGCTAGCGTTTTATGTATTGAAATTCCGAGGGTAAATAAAAATTTGTATTGTATTGTATTGTATTGTATGATTGCAAATGAAAGAGGGGAGACTACCCTTGACATTGACGGTAACATTGTCACGAGCAAGCCCAGTGCGAAGCTGCTGGGTGTCCAGCTGGATAACAAACTTAATTTTAGTGAACACGTAGCTAACATTATCAAAAGTGCCAGCAAACAACTGAATGTACTAAAAAGAATCGCCCACAACTTGGACCAACAATCGAGACTCTTAATTTATAAATCCTTTGTCTTATCCAATTTTAACTACTGTCCTGCTGTGTGGCACTCTTGTGGCTCCACAAACACCCAGAAACTTGAAAAAGTACAATACAGAGCTCTTAAATTTGTTTTTAATGATTTTAATTCCTCCTATGAATCTCTCCTTAAGAGAGCTAAGTTACCCAGTCTTGAGTTATCTCGATTACGAACAATAGCAATAGAGGTTTTCAAATCTTTCAACAAAACCAACCCATCTTATATGAATGACATGTTTATTGCAAAGGACTGTGGCTACAATCTCAGAAAGAAGAACACGATAACTAGTCAACATAAGGAGAACCGTTAATGCTGGTCTCCAATCTTTTTCCCACATTGGGACCAAACTTTGGAATGATTTACCAAACGTTTTAAGACAAACTACCGATATTAAAGTTTTTAGGAGACTAGTTAAGTCATGGACCGGTTTTAAATGTAATTGTAATTTTTGTAACTTATGAATGGATAATTTGATCTTAATTCCGCACTTGTATTTATTGCTGAATGATTTACTGATTTTTAACCCTCACATTCCTTTTAAATTCTATGTATCTGTGATATAAAGCTTTAAGTCATGACGCGTGCTTTCCTTTGCGATATTTTAATCCGAATTTATTGCATCTTATATATCAATATTTAACTGATTCATGCCTCTAAATCTCAGCCTGTTTTATGCCTATTATTTTATTTGTTGTATTGTGTTAGCTCAGATATATTAGCTCTTGCGAGCTAGCGTTTTACGTTTGTAATTCTGAGGATAAATAAATATTGTATTGTATTGTATTGTATTGTATTGTATTGTACAGTGTATAAGACAGTGTATAACAGAATGAGTTTGTATAGGGCTTTCTTTAGGATCATGCATGTATAGAAGCATGTTTGTCTATGGCTTATATCTCCTCTGTTCCAAACAGGAGGACGTCACGCATGTACATAGGCATGGTAGAATTGATTATTGTCTGTGTCCAGCTGTTACCGAATTGACCAAGTACACATGCCCAGACCGGTCCTGACATCATCACCTCTTTGAACCGTGGTCTCCTTGACTACAGATATAAAATATGTTCCAATCATTATATCAGGTAACATATTAGGAT
Source organism: Hanleya hanleyi (assembly GCA_036873755.1). Taxonomy (NCBI): domain Eukaryota; kingdom Metazoa; phylum Mollusca; class Polyplacophora; order Lepidopleurida; family Hanleyidae; genus Hanleya; species Hanleya hanleyi. Next base: position 43,246 of record JAVTVY010012058.1, read on the forward strand.
AGCATTGGTGTCATCTCATGTGGAAGGCATATGCTCGATAGAGAGTAACATGGATTGAAGAGAATACGATAAAGTTAATATCTAGCATTGGGGGTTTTAAACTCACATTACCGTAAATTCCGAAGCAGAAGAACCCAGTCTGTGTGTTATGATGTAATTCTTCTCGTGTGTCGAGATTCTCGGGTGTTCTTCTGGAGAATTGTATGCACAGGCCTGAAGCATGAACACCCATAAAAATGTCAAAATACCTGAAGAGAATAAGAAATTAAAAGTCTTACTGATCGTTGAATTTACAAGTATTCCTATATTTTGCTTTTTATGAGTTCAGGATGTACGATCACATAATCTGCGGATATTCGGAAGAGTTTAATTCGCATGATGGATACGGCACTGCATCGCATCAAGTGGAGGTAACCAATGAATCACATAAACTGAGGCTACTGGACCACAGGATTAGATAGTAAAATAGGGGTTTGAGAACAGAGATCCTATTACGTATCAAACATGTATGCCGCGTCTACTGTTTTGAGACTTCTTACGTGACTCAGCTCAAAATCTTAGAATCTCGACCCTCATAAATTAGATTATTTTCATTACATGGATACACCATATATTTCACTACATTACAACAGTCGCATCAATTCATAGTATACGACCTATTTGTTACTAATACAAATGGATATAGGACTGTGTAAGATTTTATCTAGTGGTTTTCAGGTGTTAGGCTAGATGTTTCCAAAAACGTGACTTCCAAGACTTAGACAAGTGATTTCCAAGAATCAGGCGATAGATTTCTAAAAAACATTGACCAGAGGCTCCAAGGCTCAAACGAGAGGTTTTTCGGATCACAGATGAGATGTTTCAAAGAGTACAGACGACAGCCTTTCAAGAGTAAATACTAGATGTTTCGAAGACTCACAAGAGGTTTCTCAGACCAAAAACGAGGTGTTTCCACGACTGTAGCTTTCCAAGACTGGCATGATAGCTTTCTCAGACTAACTACGACTGCTTCCAAACCTCTCCTTGGTTGAATACTATATGCAGACTTCCCATCAACTCTCACCAGTGATTGTGCATGATATATTTCCGTGTGTCATGAAAGAAATGCCAGTGTCATACCGAAGAAAAACTTACCGAAGAAGTAAAACACCAGAGGCCATCCACCTCCGAACGGAAGACTACATATAACACCCGGCAGACCGTAGTTTAAAAGGCTGGCAAATTCTATTCCTATAAAGAGCATGAGATAGTATACGGTGAGTTAACCTTCTTCTTAATTGTATACCGTATCTGGTGAGGAGGATTTATTCAGCACTGACCGTGTGTAATTTCACTTGGCCCGAAGAAAGTTTTTAGAATTATGTGTAAAATATCTTCATGGCGGTGGAATGAACAAGCAAAGTATGACATATATTTGATGAAAACACTCGACACGCACGGAAGCATAATGCTTTTAGTCATTTGTATCTGGAAATTATGGACAAGCTTCTTTCCCGATAATCCAAGCCGGTTGATGATAATGAGCTAACCTTTTTTTATTTAGATTATCCTGTTATACCTTAAACCATGTGTATTATTGAAGAATTTGGACATTTCAAATAACTTTTGAAAATTATGAGGAATTATGAATTACCACTTTTGAAACAGAAAAGGAGCGAAGCAATAACATTACCAGAGGTTGCAAACGTTAGTAATGCTCCCTTCTCCTTCTGTGGCGACCACTTCACCAACATCCTTTGAATGGATGGACCGAACACACCCTGAGAAAGAGATGAATACAACTCAAATATTCCGACTGAGTTCATAAGGCTACACAATGGAAAATCTCCGGCTTTGGAAGGGTACCAAAATTCTGTCTTTCGATCGGTACCGGGTTAGCAAATTCCGTTCATGTTAGTGCTGCGAGCACGTAGATCTGAGTTGTCTTTGGGAAGAACTCACTCGAAACTTTATCCTGTGACGGGAACTTCCGTGGAAAGGGTTCTTCACTAGTCGATCGAGAAAAGTATAACCAAAGATAATAAATAAATACCGTCTATGTTAAATAATTCAACAGAGAATTACGACATGGAATATCTTACCAGTACTGTGCCTAATATAATTCTCATGAAGAAGACCAGGTACGGACTGACGTAGAGGGCTGAGGGTGACGTCATCGTTATAAACACAGCAACCAGTCCGAAAACTCCCAGGGTTCTCTTTGGTCCTAGGCTAGATATGATATATCCACTGACCAGTGGAGTAATCAACATGCCAAAATAGTGCGAATTGAGCAAAAGACCAATCTCCTCATCAGTCCAGTCAAATGCTGTGGACTAAAGAAGAACAGCAGTAAGAAAGTGGCACCAGCGAGTGCTCAGAGGTTACATACAGACTTCAGTGTATCACCCACGCGGTTGTATATACATTCAACCACAATTAGAGCTGTAGTTTTCACTCACTCACTGACTCACTCACTTGATACTTCGTTTATATATTCATTCATTCACTTAATCTGTATGGATTTCGTAACGCCTTAAATCTTCGGTATCCAGTCAGCGACGTTGCCTATATGTTTTGGCTACGTTTGAGGGCTTTCTCAATGCATTTGCCCGACGCTATGGTAGAATGACCCGACTTGTAAAGAATACCAAACCGTTGGCGCGACGTTGTATTTATACTTGTACCGCATCTGTAGAATGTACAGGGGTGCAAGCTAAAGAAGTTTTGTAGACTTTTGCCAGAACTTAATTCGATTAAAAATAAACTCTCTCTTCTTACCCCCTTTGTAATATGTTTTGCTGACCCATTCTCTAGTCATGACCGTGCTCACACGATACACGATTCTGATAATTGATAGGTCCGATAATTTTATGAATGTCTTCATATATTCCTTTGCGAGCCGTTATCACTATAGTTCAATTAAAATGATACTCCAATTTCACAACTGTCTTGATATCAATCCATCTCTGTATTTATATCGAAAGGAATATGCTGCAGAGTAAATTCATACATGCACCATGTGAAATAATTCCTCACCTGGTTATTTGCATCCAATGATAATGTTCCATTTTGCCAAACGGATATTTCTCCGCGATTCGGGAAGATGCAAACTATTATCATGCTTATGTTAGTACAGAGACAGAACACCAAGAGAAGACCAACGAACTGTACACAAGCCATCAGCCAGCGACAAGAACAGAGCTCGGAAATAGTTGAAGTTCTGCGTTCCGTGTCTATAAAATAAAAATCAAGAGTAGAAAATTCACGAAAAAAACCCACACTCAGTTATGAGACTATTAAGACATTATCAAGTAAATGAGTGTTTGTAATTACATGTATAACCTTAAGATCTAGCTATCTAGCTATCTATCTATTCAACATTTAACGCCGTCTCAAATTGTCCTAATGAAGAAGTGTTCCAGTACGGTAGTGAATGACGTTAATACAGTAGACTACCATATATGATGTCACGTGCATATCGCTCCAATTCAACTCACGGACTATTAATAATATTTGAATAGAAATGAATTTCCTTACTCTGATCAGGTAAACCCTTTGTTTCGCTTTCAGCCATCCTTTTTAAAACATGTGCCTATATCATTTCAATGAAAAACACAGGTCACAAAATGTACATACGTTGCCTAATTGCAATACATGGCTGTATTCAATTCGTGGTATATGCTGTTGATGAAGTAAGTACTCTCGACTTGCTAATCTACAGAAATGATTATATATGTATGTGCGGACACGATTCTGACCGAAAATAATTCAGCCTGCAGCCTCGTCCTAGGGACGTCTACTGTCGGGGAACCACATTCAAATTCATACTGGTGATTGTAGGCGCAGAAGTCGACACACTTATTCCAAAAGATTGGCCACAGCAATAACTATCGTACCATTATCGTAGGGCAATTATTTAAACAAGCAGCCAGAGGATGCCAAGTCCCCCGCCGAAATGGCAGCAATATTTTTTAGCATTGTTGGTCTCGAGGGGATATACATGAGGGAGGCAACTGCTATACTTCATAGGCGTTGGATGCGGAGGGTCTTAATTCTGCCTTCCCAAGTTTAAAATCAACAGTTGACTGAACATTTTTTTGCTTCTGTAAATTAGCTTCCATGCAATGAAGCATGGAAATTATGTAACCGAGAAGCGACCCCAAGTGACATCTCAAGGCATATTATCTGAAAACCAAATTTGACAAGAAGCTGAATGCATCCTCAACCTATTGTCTGGAAACCAAATTTTAAATTTGCCACCAGGTGTCGCCACCTGTAGGTGCAAGTGGGCGAAATGCAATCCCAAGGATCATCTCATGACATGGTGTATCAGCATGCAAACTTTGGGAAGAATCTGAAAAGGGGTTATTGCCCGGAAACCAAATTTAGATTTGTATGCACAAGTGTGCGAAACACAATCCCAAGTGACATCTTATGGCATATGAATACCAAATTTGAGAAGAATCCGATGAGCAGTTGTCAAATTATTGCCAGAAACAAATTTCAGTTTTTTCCACCAGGTGTCGCCACCAGTATGCAAAAGCAGGTGAAATACAATCTCAAGGGACATATCATAGCATGGTACCTGCATACCAAATTGGAGAAAAGCCTGATGAGCGAAATCAAAATTAGATTTGATACGAGGTGGTGCTACCTGTAAGCACAAGTGGGCGAAACGCAATCCTAAGCGACATCATATGTCATGATATATTCATACCAGATTTAAGAAGAATCTGACGAGCGGTTCTCCAGTTATTACCCGGAAACAAATATGGTATTCGCCACCAAGTGGCACCACCTGTAAGTAAAAGTGAGCGAAACGCAATCCCACGCAACATCTCCTGGCATGATACATGCATGCTAAATTTGAGGAGATTCCGATGAGCAGTTCTCGAGTTCATAGCTGAAAACAAATTTTGATTTTAACACCTGGTGGCGCCACCTATAGGCGCGAGTGGGCGAAATGCAATCTCAAGCGACGTCATGGTATTACCCGGAGACAAATTTGGGATTTTGCCACCAGGTGAGTAGTATATATAGGCCATATAAACCCCCATTTCACCCGGATATAACTATGACGTCACTTCCGGTTGGGTTGAAAGAGGCGTGGCCTTTGGTACATGTCTAGACTTGTTGGTGTGTGTTGATGTACTGGGGTTTTTCCCCACAATGGCCGTCTCAAATTTGAGACGGCCATGTTGGAACATGGTGGATTTTTAGACGGCCATGTTGGAAAATGGCGGATTTTTAGACGGCCATGTTGGAACATGGCGGATTTTTAGACGGCCATGTTGGAAAATGGCGGATTTTTAGACGGCCATGTTGGAAAATGGCGGATTTTTAGATGGCCATGTTGTAGAAAAACGTATAAAAGGGGGTGATTTTTAGGGAGTTGGGTGTATTCATTGGCCTATCTACGGTTGCAGAGCCATGACGGAGACCGAGCCCTATGCCACTCGCATTTTACAGCATGCCACCGCGGTGAATTCATTCACGGGTTACCGAGCAGTGGTTCGGTCCATGTTTGCAGATGGCGACGACAACGAGGGGCGACGCCAGATCCTGAACGAGTTCACAGAAGCGGTCCTCGACAGAGTGCACTCGATGGAGAGGTGTGCCATCACTCACCACTACTGGACTATGACAGCCATACTTGATGCTCGGGCTATGGACCACGAGCGCTCACAATAGTCTGTGCCCTATTGACCCTGGCGCTGTGGTATTGACAGTGGCACCTGACTATAAATACGAGGGTCAGACAGAGTGTGTGTCATTCACCGTTCGTCATTGGAGCAAGCATGTCACCCGTCCTATGAGCCATCCTGCCCCTTACACCCCGGGTGGGGTTACACGTCTATGAAGATAAAGTCACCCTCGTGGAAGACCGTGGAGATGTTTGCTGGTCGCCCGCTGAGACCGTATCGAATACGGTTACGCTACACCGTGACAGCTGGACCAAATTTAAACGGGTGTTGAGCGGCGAGCTCGATGGACACGTCATCCACATCGACAATGCCATCTACGTATACCGTGGACCCTTCTTCCCACGCCTGGCCCGCTACCAAGATCCTACGCGAAGCTTCACCCTAGACCCCGATCTGTGGATAGCCTTCGAGAAAGTGGTGCCTATCGTGGACCAGCTGTTTACACCAGACGAGCGGTCATCAGACGAGTTGGAGTGGGCTCGTGTCCTGAGAGAATCGGCGGCCGAACCCAATGAACAACTGTCTAGCCATGAACCCGACGACGATGCCATTGATTACCCGGCTAGACTCAGTCAGCCCAGTGATATGACCACCTGATCCTTTGATCTCACGGGGTTCTCCCTATAAATACGAGAGACAGTCAACTCTGGTACCATTCACGTGCTGACCATGGCGGAGCATATGACACTGGCGTATCACAGCTTGACCCCCGAGGTTTTCCTGCACGTGTATGCGGATAAGGTCGATATCATGGAGGAGGTGGGAGACATCTGTGATGCGGACCCTACACAACCGTGCCCGGCTCACATTCGTCTGTCCCGGGAGGGCTGGACCAAATTCAAACGGGTGTTGTCTGGTGAACTGGACGGCGATCTCATCCACTTGTGTCACGATGTGTACATCCGACGCGGCCCTTTCTTTGCTCAATTGGCTCGGCTAGATGGGGGTACAGTGCATTTTACCCTTCACCCTGATCTATGGTCTGCATTGGAAGATGCCGTGGTAGATGTGGATCAAGTGCTTATCAAGCGGTCATCAGACGAGTTGGACTGGTCATTTACCATGGACACTGTGAAAGCCCACGAAGAAAATCAGAAAGAAACTCCGGCCCAAGATATACCCGTTATAAATAAACGATAGAGCCAGGGTCCATCATCATTTGTCACCATGAAGCGCTGGGAGAAGGTGTTGGATAACTTATACTACAGTCCCGACAGTCCGGCGGCCTATAGTGCCTTGTCGGCTCTCTATCGAGCGGCCAAACCCCAGGGGATACAACGTGCTCAAGTCCGAGATTGGTTAAGAAAACAAGGCACCTATACCTTACATCGAGCTGTCCGTCGCCATTTTCTACGGAACCGGGTCATCGTGGGCGGAATAGATGCCCAGTGGCAAGCGGATTTGGTCGATATGAGTGCCTTTGCCAAACACAACGATGGGAATCGATATATCTTGACGTGCATCGATATCCTATCGAAGTATGCGTGGGTGGTATCCATCCGGACGAAAACGGGGGCGAATCTCATAGCGGCGTTCAAAGACATCTTCAAGACCGGGCGCAAACCTTTGTATTTGCAAACCGACGAAGGCACGGAATTCCTCAACAGACCGTTCCAAGCCTTTCTCAAGAAGCAGAAGGTGTTTTTCTTCCATACGTACAACGAGACCAAGGCTTCCGTGGTGGAAAGGTTCAACAGGACATTCAAAGGCTGCATGTATAAATATTTCACCTATAAGAATACAAGGCGGTACATCGATGTTCTCCCGAAACTTGTGAGGGGTTACAATCGAGCCTATCATCGGAGAATAGAGAGAGCCCCCATTACCGTCACCCAACGCAATGAAGCCCAAGTCCGGCGTGTCTTGTACCCCAGGCCATCGCAGCGAACGACGAAGGCGGTGTACAAGGTCGGGGACCCTGTACGGATCAGTAAAGTCAAGGGCA
>JAVTVY010012060.1:0-50802 GCA_036873755.1 Hanleya hanleyi
AATTTGAAAAAAGAATAGAACAGTTAAATGAAAATGTATTATCTGCAAACAAATGTATTATAATCACCTAAAATACATGAAAGTACATGTACATTAAGGTTATTACTTATGTTTTCCGTCTTTCATACTATCAATGGTTTCGGGTTGAAATTTCATGAGATATAACAAAATATACCAATTTGTGTGTTGGCAATTTTTTTTCATAACTCAACATGTACCTGTATTGATGAATATACACAGACCAGGAATACAAGAAGACCAATGGATACATATAAGATGGTCCACTGACTGTACAGTGCTGTATGCCAATAACAGCCAATTGAGTCCTCACATTTACAGTTGCCATATATTACACACTTACACTGTCAACTGCTCCAACATGATTGATGATCACTCGCAAAGATAAATATGTTATCTGATGTCGTCACCATTGTGTGGCATGCTGGATGTGAAGATTTGTTTTCCCTAAAACACACCATTGTTGGGTACATTGCATCAAGGTGCGATGTCACATTACTATCTAGTCATGGTCATTTTGCTCTTCTGAAAACAATGCTCATCTGAAATGTCTGGTACCATCCGTGATGATTGCAGCTAGCCACCAAATGTGTGCATACCAGAATGACTGACTCAAATGTATTCAAATACCTATATTATTAGCTACATGTATACAATACGAAAGAGAAGGCCAAGTTCTTTTTCTACATAATATAGGTAACAGAAAGTGGCATTTATTATTATTAACTGTCCAACTGTGAGTTACAACAATCCCCAATTCCTATTTTAATTCTGAGACAAAACACTTGCTCCGAACACCAACAGGTTCATTGACGCGTTATTCGCGGTGTAATTTTCTGACTGACAATCTCCATCTCTGGACAATATCTATACAGCATATCTTTAACTAGTGAGTAGGATTTACATGTAACATCGTTTTCAACATTTTTTCAGTCATACATGTGCTAGAACACGAGAATGTCTCCAGTTCCAGTTCCTATTATCCTGGACACTGCTCAGCCCAGCCAGTACAGCACCCGGTCACCCATCCAAGTTTCGACTAAGCTCAACTATGCTTGACTATGGGCAAATATGCATCAAATTATTATTGATATTACTGTTGCAAGAAATGATTGATTTTGGCAAATTCAAGTCAACATTTTCCAGTTATCACGGCTTCCATAATGTAGCCATAGAAAAAAGGGGCAAAATATGAAGCACAAATTGAAGCCGGACGTAGCGCATCAATGCAACCAACAGTATCATGTATGTCAATTCTTTTGTCTAAGAACTAAAGTAGGAAAGGCAGATTACTATGAATGACTCGACTCAGAGAGTATATAAATTTTCACTTCGAGCTCAATGTTTACATAACATCATGATATCTTCAGATCATATCCCGATTTTTCATTGCGATTGATCATGCATAACATTGGAGTCATTCACAAGTTATGGTGTGTATATGTACATGCATGTATTTACTCAATGCACTGCATACTTTAACTTTACCACCGCCAGGACTGTGCGTAGCATTGTCCAATGATCCGATCCTTGATTCGGCCTTCCAGTCTAATTTCTGGGATTCAATCTAAACATAGCGGAAGACAACAAAAAAGACAAGAAGAGGAAACAAGCAAATTAGAAAGCTAGCCACATTGCATAATCGTCACAATGTCTATACATGGTGTACAAGCTAGGGCGAGTATTTGATAGGCATGAAAGAAAGTTAGAGGAAGGGTTTGCAATAAGCAAATTCAAATTAACCAGTCAAACTAAATTCCAAATTTTGATCAGTCACAAATTCTCTTATAAATCATGCCAAAGTCTGTCAATTTTCATTGGTCATAGGACAATTGATATGAGGGAGCTTCTTGAAATTATGGCAGGAGTTCATGGATAGGAATGGCATATGCTGGTTATCCAAATGGGATACACCATGCCCAGTTTAGCATTCTGATCTGGATCTGGAGTTCCAATGGGAATGGCATATACTCCCCACATTGCATGTTATGGTATAAGCCATCCTTGTCTGCCAAGTTCCAAAAGGTATGGCATGGAATTCCCAGGAGTTCCAACTCAGCGCACCATGTTTCTCTGTGTGGAATGCCTTATGCCAGTTTCTAGCATGTCCCAATTTCAAGAACCTCCCTTTATTTCAAACTCATGATGACCTAAGAAAACAAACTGGATTAGCTATAATCATTATCATTATCTGACCACCACTGACTCATCAAGCTAGTAAAAGATTAGGGCGCAAATGGAAATAATGAGCGATGAAAGTAAAATAACAATAGTGTCTAACATCCTCTATGTCAAGGTAGATGATGTAATTGAAACATTATTTTGTAGTCCAATAACATTACATATAGAGTCTTAGAAATGGTAGGGATAAGATTACCCATTGCAAACAAGATCTTCCAGTGCACAAAACTTTAAGCAAATCTTGTTATGAATAAACATACTTAGAACTGCGCACTGGGAAAAATGTTGCTAACATCATATGTGTTGCTAACGTCATTCGTGACAGTTGATTTCAAAATGTCCAAGGGAAAGAATAATGTGAATATCATGTTCAGATCAAGCTCAATTGTTTAATGGATTTAGAACACCAAAAATGTTGCTAAAATCATTTGACAGAATGACTTAGTAGCTACACCTTATTTTTGTTCTCATAATTTTCATTATTCTTTAAATCCATTGTGGGTTTTGTTAAGATAATTGTATAAAGTTTGGATTATTAGTATGGATTATTAACCCGAAAATGCAAGTCTGTCAGATGACACATGAAAACGGGACATAGTGGTGTACTTTATAATGGAATATGCCTACATGTATAAAATACATAGGATATACTTTTAATACTTTTGATCAGTCCAGTCAAACTTTGATCAGACATGTGAGTATGTTGGGTGCAATGGTTATTCCAAACCCTAGACAGCTGCTTCACACAGGTATGTGCAAACTTTTCTATGAATGGTTGTGAAACCAGTCTGAACTGACACCTGAGCAAACCAGCTTTCATGATTATATGTATTCTCATATACCCTATAACCACTGAAGGTCTACAGTAATTGCCACCTATGTCCTATAACTCTCATAATACAAGCAGTCTTGTCAAATGATGCATGGTCATATTGGTTTAAATATGCTTCAATATAAAGTCAATCATATTATAAGTTACTACATGTATTTTACATGTAAGTGAGAATATTATTTATCAATTATTGTCTGATCCCCCCCCATCGAGGGATTATCTGTCTTGAGTTTCTCTGGAGGTGGAAAGTCCCCAAGAACATCTCCTAATACCTGGATTAATATTAGAAGTAAAAGATACTGTTACATGTAGCTTGAAAATTTACAAGATAATGCATAAAAATTCTAATTTAAGAGTCTTGGATGACTTTTGCAAGCGCAAATGATTAATACAATGAAAACAGTATTATTGAACTGGGGTCTATTACTTTGATCTCACATGGAAAGAAAAGTAGAAAGCTACCGAGCAACTAGTATGCTACGACACACAACATTCTAACATAAAAGACTAACTATTAACATGATTATACATGTATACATGTTGTATGTTAGTGACTGGGTGAACGGACACAAGGACTGGTACAGATCTGGTCTATCTACGGGGTCACTACAGTAGCTAAGTGTTTGGGTCTAGTGTTTGGGTCTAGTATGGATACCTTGGTGGTGCCACCCCCAGCCTTATGGGTAGAATTGTCAAGAGAGCCTACACGAGAGCCCGTCTTCCACTCAACTTTCTGTGTGTCAATCTAAATGTTCATACACAACACATAATACACATGTAGTGATTCATGCAAACATTGACCAGCATTTGGAAATAAAAGGGGGCAAAAGCAAACATAAGATGTACAGCCTGGATAAAGCAGAAAAAACCCTTCACATATAATCGATGAAAGGGTGTGTCCACAACGAATAAAATGTCATCTGAAAACCAATGAAAATTAATTAGTCATTTCAAGGTTCACTGCCTGGGTTGGCCTTCTGTCCACTAAAACTACAGACATCTGAAGAGTGGATAACAGACTGTCTCTGAAAACTTTGCAAAATGAATTACAAGCCAGCTACATGTACATGAAATGACATTTATTAGATTTTGTCTTATTTTATTTTGACATGAATTTTGTTAACTGTCACTGTGTCAGAAGAGAATATCTCACACACACATGTACAATCCACACAGTTACAAACAACCATTTATGGCAAGTTATTAAGTTTTGCTATAATGATTTCCTTTCCAAATTGAATGGCATGTAATTGCAATCGTCAACGTCCATTCACAGAAACAGTCTGGGGGTTGCAAGATGGGAAACAATATACATGGAAGAAAATTGAAAACATAAAAATGTTACTTGCAATTATGGTCACATTCAGTGATCAAATGTCATACCTTTTTCTCTCCACCTCTAGGCGTATGCTTGGCATTATCTAATGACCCCACTCGAGATTCAACTTTCCATTCAAGTTTTCCACTGTGGATCTAATTAAACATGTTAAACAAACCGGTATGATCGTTAAGTCTTGACAAAAGAATATGGTACATGTAATCCCTCAAATAATTCAATCACAGGAAATAAAATTTCCCACCACAAAATATGGAGTGATCAAATTGATTAGAACAGGAAGTTGACAAAATGCTTAAAAATCAGGCATATTTTTCATTATTTCTTCAAAATTTCATTGATTTTTGAGCGAGATCAAATTGAAAAGAAGCACTGATTTAATTTTGTCCCAAACATATGGGGGGTGATTGAAGTTTGATAGGCATGATAGGGAGATTGAATATTGGAGGGATTACCGCAGTTAATATTTTTTTTCAAATAAAAAAGTAAACTGAATGTACATTATTCCTCTGTTCAATATTATATACATGCAGCTTTGCATTTAGCCAAATAAACTAAGATTTAACCACTTACATGTATGTATATCTGAATGATCTCTTATCTGATTTGTGAGGTACATGTAACTGTACATGTAGTTGCAACATGTCATGGAAACCAATTACCAGGATTACATGAACTTACTGTGCTGGCACTATTAGCTCTAGGCAGACATAGATATTCAATGACTCAATACCTGTCTAGCTTGTATCTACAGGCTGACAGGCTATTGCTATAGGAGTGAGTGAGTGAGTGAATAGAATTTAACGTCGCTTTCAACAATATTTCAGCTATATCACGACAAACCAACTACATGTAAGCACCACCCAGCCCAGTTGTGTTCCTGCTACTTCAACATGTTCAAAGAAGAAATCTTTGAAGCAGCATGGAATATTGCTACAGGAGTCCTGTACTTTCATTTGTTGGTATTAAAAGTGATTCCTTTGACAGGTAAAGCTTAACAATCTTGCTGTTGGAAGCCACTTATTTGGCCCTCTCGAAATGTATCCAAAAATGTGGGGAGCCAATAGATTAGCTTTGGGCAAGTGCATCTAGAAATGGGAGAGCCTCGTCATTTCTTTAGTCATATTTTCAAATGTATTGTGCTTGAAACCTAACAAAATCATAAATGTTTTTTGGATGAAAACATGCTATTCTGTGTTTGAAGAATTAATAAAAAGAAAATCAACCACGGAGGTCCATGTCCCCCCGCCAGCAGCACCAGTTATGGCGGATTGCATCCTGGATTACACAGGTAACTGAAAAGCATTCTTAACTGTCCTCATAGATGTGAAGTTACACTCAAAGTTTAAAGCCGATCAGTTCAATCAGTCTTGAGTTATTGCACGGACAAGATTCAAGTGCTAAAAATTGAAGATGGCTGAAAACTGAAAAGCAATCCCAACTCCAAGTTTGAATTCAATCGGTTCAACAGCTCTCGAGTTATTGGTTGGACAAGAGATTTGCCAAGATCCAAATGCTGACAATCCAGGATGATGACCATCTGGGATTACACAGGTAAATAAAAAGCAATCCCAACAATCCTCTCACTGATGTCAAGACACTCTCCAAGTTCGAAGTCGATCGGTTCAATAGTTCTCGAGTTATTGGTCGAACAAGAAATGAACAGAATAATGGAATTATAGATGCCCTGTGTTTCTAAGTCCATCCCCCCCCCAAACTAATGTGGTGGAGAAAAAAAATCGGAAGTCAAAAATCAATAAATTAAACAAGAGAGTGAAATTTGCCATGAAATCTACGATGGGAAGTTAAATTGTTTTGGATGTGAAACGTAAAATGCTTATTCCTACAAAGGCTACCATTTGCAAATTGTCCGGTAGTCAGTGAGTGAGTGAGTCAGTCAGTCCATCCGATTCCTTTTGTCGGCAAAATAAGGAGAACCGTTGACATTAGAACCTTGAATTTTGGCATGAACATGCATTAGGACTGTTACCAGCAAGTTCTGAGCTGACCTACTCTTGATGAAAATTTGATTTATAATTATTTTTTATTATTTACTGATGGCTCAGCGAGTGCACTGTCATGACTTATCTATGCCCATCGGGAACCCTTGGTGGTATGTTTCATTGTGACTTTTGAAGGTTTCCTGATACAAGAAGCCTGGTCCATTCGAGATTCAGACATAAGAATATATTTTGGGAGCTTACATGGATACCACACTTATTCAACCTATGCACTACCCTCGGGAGGATTTTCCTAACCCTGGGGCAGACCCACTTAGGTGACCTATAAACCTCGAAATTGGCAAAAACATGTCTTCGGTCAAGTACACACTTAAATCATATCAAACCCTACATGTACTTCATAGGTCCTGTGACGTTGGTCACACTGCCATGTGAAAAATATGTACACGTATATACGATGAAATCTCCCAAACAAATTGTTAGCAAAAATAACAGAATGGTGCCATGGTAGAAAATCCCGTGAGAAATGCAGTCGAAAAAAAAAGATTTCTGCTGAAATTTGCTATTTCTATCCCAAAATAATGTACCCTCTTCCAATAAATTTTATCTATGCTGACAATTATGTCGGTTTTGCTAAAAACTCAATCAAATAACATTTACTAAACCAGTAGGGTTGCCAGAAAAACAAATTTACGTAATATTTTTGGTCATGAAATCTGAATTGAAAAAAAAAAGTCTGTAGTTGTCCCTGTAGACATACATCATACAAAGAACTCAGCAGCAATAAAGCCACTCATATATGATTCTCACAAAGTTCAAAGTCGAGAACAAGTGAAATTGAGAGAATCTTCATTCATTATATACTTCACATGCTTTCACCTTACATCAAATGCTGCACCTCCTACCACAAGATACATGTACCAGCCTCCGATTGAGATGCTCCAAAACATCTGATACATTGGTCAATGTACATGTAAGTACAGTTTAATAGGCTCTATTGATCAAGATTAACATAGAAAGCTTTGTAAGGAAGCATTTTACATGTTTTTGCAGCATGTAAATGAAACATGCATCCTGTGTATCGTGAAGAAGAACCAGATGAATGAACATTCTGCTTAACTATGCGACCAATGTTGATTTTCTAAAAGCCACGCATGCGCTAACAGCTGCCGCATGCCAATTTTTTGGATACAAATCAATCAAAGACTGTTATTGGACAACAGGAGGTAAACGCACTTGAAATTTAAACCTAGTGATGTCAAGTAGACTGACTTGTCATGTGTTACCTTTTTCTCTCCCCCTCCTGGAGAATGTTTGGCATTGTCCATTGACCCAATTCTTGACTTTGTCCCATCATAACTCAATCGCTTGTTTTCTATCTTAACATTACCACCACCTGCGGATGTAAAGAGAAATCATTTTATGTGCGTTTTCTCATATAAAGTGCTCAGCATATATTATGTGCAAATATGATCGTAACAGTTACTGAATTTCTTTTTTATACATGATGAACAGCAATTTCTAAGAACCTTTCATGCTTGTCATGGCTATGATTCTTAATTTACCTGTTACATGTACATTTTGACACGTTTGAAGCCAGGATTACAGGTAAGCTCAAATGACCCAATGAAACTACAACATCTTCCTTTCATCGAGAATCTAAATTATATCCGGTGTATATGAAAATCTCATGATTTAAAAATGTGCAGTAATACATGTATCACACAGCTTGTATTATTGGTCAACCCTACGGAATGTAAGATGAACAAAATTTTGCGAGGATTCTCAGTGGCTTAGTTTGCGAGAATCCAAATAATCCAAATTTGCGGACGTTGGATTCCCAGCTGGGGCAGTTTGCGAGAATCCAAATTTCCCACACCGGTCCCAGCGTTTCGTGACCAGTCACCATCTTCGCCAGTGCTGGTTACTGCAGAACTAGATACGAACTTCTCAATGAGAAAAATTGAAATCGCCTTATTTATTCTCAGCATATTTGCATATGAAAAAAAAATTGGAATTGTCTGCATTGCAAAACTAAAAATAACAAGCTGAGTAGCTAGCAGGTCCTCCGCCAAGTAGCCTGTTTGAGAGCATACAGCATATACGCTTCCAATATCTCCTTAAATATAGCTTGGAAAGTTGATATGTGTATGTGGAAAGAGACGTTCATCTGGAATTGTTGAGACAATTTGAGGAGGTTTGGGAAGCAGTAATGGGTAGTGTAACACTGGAATGTAAGTCTGTAGTTGTATATGGATTTGTGGAAGGTGAGGTTTATAAATCGATGAGTGGAATAGATCAAGATATCGCGTTCACAACACAGATGAGTACAATATGGGTGAGTGAAATCCAAGCAGGGATTCATACAAGTCAAAAATTTTACCACCGAAAACTCAATATTACTCAAAATTGAGTTTTCACAATGGTGAAATTGAGTTTTCAAAATTTTTAACCGCCGATTCAAAGATTGCAATTGAGTTTTCAAATTTTTTTACCACCGATTTACCTATTGGTATTCAGTTCTCAAATATTTCAACCACCACTATGTTGTTGGTGTGTTTTAATATGGTCAATATATTATACTATGAGCAGGGGTTATTTTTGACAAAACATTTTCATCTACCCAATATCCAAATTCAATAAAACTCATTCTATTCAGCGCGTCTTCAGCTAAAGTTCTCATCGAATGAAGTATAAAAACCGAGAGATTTACATGTACCGTACCACAAGATCAGTCTGAATAACAATGGGGATCTATATCACGAATGAAATCGGAGGGAGAAATCAAGCAGTAATTGTTCA
This sequence comes from Hanleya hanleyi, assembly GCA_036873755.1. Classification (NCBI taxonomy): domain Eukaryota; kingdom Metazoa; phylum Mollusca; class Polyplacophora; order Lepidopleurida; family Hanleyidae; genus Hanleya; species Hanleya hanleyi. The sequence continues at coordinate 9,131 of JAVTVY010012060.1, forward strand.
AAACAGCAAACGATCGAACCAGGAAACATGCCCTCTTGTCTGCAGCTAACTGCACCAAACACAGCCTCTGCAGATTGTTACTGAATTAAAGTTTAATAAAGTTTTTACATGAGACAGATCTGCCAAGTTCTAAAGTCTAAATTTTCTGAAAACTACCGAATATTTTGGATGGTCACATTTACTCAATGTTAAATTTTTTAAGCAAATTTCTTGAGTGATATTTATCTCCTGTTAAGTTTTCCAAAATCCAGTCCTGGAGGTCACCTCGTATTTAAAGTATGGTTTTCCATTACTCTTCCAACTATGAAAATTTATTGTTTATAATCAACGAGGAGTCAACTTTATGGAGCAGACGAAGATAAAATATGCAGCCTGGTCTCGTCGCAGTGTCAGTCGCACTGACATCTCACGAGTGAAGTTGTAGACCAGTCAATGTACTTTACAAAAATACAACCCGATCATGATTGCAGGTCTTGGCTTTAGCAAGTCATGTGAAATTTAGACGTTTAGTCTTGATGTATTTTCAATCTTTGACATCGCTGGACATTTCACTTTTTACTTCGTGTTTGATGGATACTTAATGGACCGAACGTCTGCATCACCGTCCAGATTTAGCCGGGAAATATGGTCGACTGACTGCAGGCACGTGGCTCTACAAAGCGCAAGACTGTCTGTCGGCTGTCAACCCTATTGCGGTAATGGAAACTTCCACTGACCCGTGTTGTAAGCCCACAAGCCAATGAATCGAATTGGAAGAGTTCACTTTCAAAATAGGGAAGTAAGGCACAAAAGTTTTCAACTACGTAACAACAACGCGAGGGCAGATTTTTCTTTGTATTTCATTTCTGAAACTTGCAACTCTCGCGGACAAATTGATGACCCTACGCGATTTAAAGATGACAACAACAGCTACACAGGGTCTGTCTGAAGTTGAAGAAAAAAATAACTTTTACGGCGACAGATGACCGATAAAAACTTTTGGGCGGCAGTCCCTGTTGTCAAACTTCAGTGATAGTTTGGAAACCCTCGGCAGTACGAATGCAGGCTGCCACACAATAAACGTTTGAGGGTTCCGGAAATAATGTATACAAGCAATTGTGTCTGCCGCTACGCGGCGCTGTGATCAGCATACTCGAAGTCGTTAACAACACCACCACCACACGTGGTGGCATGCTCCCGGCGCCTGTTAGTGTCGTTTTCACGGTAAGATCGTCATTCGATTGAGTTTATTTCGTATTTGGGGCTGTCAAATTAACTTTGACCATGTCTGGCGAATTGAGTTTTCCACGAAAAATTGAGTATTTGTCCAGTAAAAAGAAAGCAATTGAGTTTCCTGCCATACGAATTGAGTTTTCAATTTTTTTTTTTACCACCGGTATTCGGTGGTAAAAAGCGACTTGTATGAATCCCTGTCCAAGATGGTCAATGGCAGCCATCTTGGATTACATACTACCTCAATGAAAATCAATACCAATCGCTGTCTAACTGATGTGAAGCACCGTCTCGAGTTTGAAGTTGATTGGTCAAATTGTTGTCGAGATATCACGTTCACAAGATCCGAGACGGATGGAATCCAATATCGTCAATGGCAGCCATCTTGGATTTGTACCTCAGTGAAAATCAATACCAATGGCCGTCTAATTGATGCGAAGCACATTCTCAAGTTTGAAGTGGATTGGTCAAACTGTTGTCGAGATATCGCGTTCACAAGATGTGGGATGCACAGAATCCAATATGGTCAATGGCAGCCATCTTGGATTACGTACCACAGTGAAAATAAATACCAATAGCCGTCTAACTGATGTGAAGAACCTTCCCAAGTTGGAAGTCGATTAGTTGAATTGTTTTCGAGATATCGTGTTCACAAGATCTGGGATGGATGGAATCCAATATGGTCAATGGCAGCCATCTTGGATTACGCACCTCAGTGAAAATAATAAATTTCCATGTAATTTTTACATTTTTAAACTGAAACTTACCTTACTGACATATGCGTTCGTGTGCAAACACGGATTAACAAGTGAAGAAATTAAAACAATAGCACAGTTCATTTCCCGCCTAATCACCCACGCCAGCACTCAATCACAATAGATCTCCACTTCTTACGCGTAAATGTAAAGATCCCAAGCGGGGAGGTCGGGTGGGACCATTACTCTGTCAGTAAGGTAAGTTTCAGTTTAAAAATGTAAAAATTACATGTAAATTTATTATATTTTTTACACAGTGAAACTGACCTTACTGACATATGCGAGAATCCCAAAGCAGGACGGAGGGAAGTCAAAGTGACAGCGACTAATGGCGTGAGGATTAGACGGAAGTCAGCAAGAGACTTCATGCTGGCCATAAAACTTAAATAAGAATAGGCTTCCATAAAGACTCAATAGTGACAGGGTCATATAACGGTATCGTAGACACTGTCCCTATAGTAAGCCCAGACCTCCCAGGCTCATCGGCGCTGACATAATGGAAGTTATATACACGTGCCCCCCCCCCTTTTTTTGAAAGAAAGTTTTTTATGAGGAAACGTGTTCTTACCATTAAAAACCGATAAAAACACACAGGCCTCTAGTGTCTGTGTGCTGACCCGACCCCGGTGATCTGCTGCGCTGTCACCAGTGGTCCCAAGGAAAATAGGTCGTCCTTGATAAGTGTCATGTCTCTCAAGTAGTATGATGCGAAGGTTGTGTGAGATCTCCAATAACAAGCCCTCATAATATCAGTTACCGACCTGTTGGTCCACAAAGGCCAGGACGACCCAAGTGCCCTCATGTGCAGAGACATCACACAACGCAGCCTGCATCGATGACACTCCATCGTAGGCTAACCTAATAGTTTTGGAGAGCCAAGAAGAGATAGTGTTTTTAGATATCTCTTGTTGGCTCCGGGGACAAAATGGTATAAATAATCGCCTTCGCCCAGCACGTAGTACTTTAGTGCGACTAATATATACAGTAAGGGCACGAACCGGACACATAAGGTTGTCCGATTCTAACCCTGAGGAAAGGAAATCAGCTAAAGCTGGAACCCTAAAATCTCTACAAGAAGTGTCGTACAGAGATTGGTTCTTGGCTACAAATTCAGGAATGGTAGTAAGTACCACATAAGTCCATCGAGAATCATGCCTAATTTCCCTAGCATCCAAAGCGTGTAGTTCTGACACGCGAGCCGCTGAAGCCAAGGCTAACAAAAAACTGTTTTGTAGGATAGGAATTTCAGATCGGCTGTAGTTATGGGTTCGAACGGAGGTTCTGATAAACTCCGTAGAACTAATGCTAAATCCCATTTAGGAAGTTTTGGTACAGAGACAAGCCTGTCAATCCTAAACGATCTAACCAGAGCTGTTAGATTAGGATCAGAGGCAGGATTAACGCCAGTAGACAGGTTAATAATCCTAGATAATGATGATCTGTAACCGTCCACCGTAGATGGAGCAAGACCCTTGTCTTCAAACAGGTGTAACAAGAAATCTGCTATCTGCTGAACAGAGGCAGAACGGGCATCAATGTTTCTTCCAGTACACCACTCATGGAAGACCCTCCACTTCCCTTGATAACAAGCTGATGTGGAGGATCGAGTGGAAGCGACCATTCTTCTCGAAGATTCCCTAGAAAACCCAACCTCAGTGAGCTGATCCTTGAGCACTTGCAAGCGTGCAGATGGAATGCCTGAGGTTTGTGATGGAAAATTGCTGACTTCGGTTGACGAAGTAGTTTTTCCCAAAGAGGTAGTCGTCTTGGGACGTCTACCAGTAATTCCAGAAGGTCGGGAAACCACGGACGAGCTGGCCACCAAGGGACAACTAGATAAACGACGCACGGATGCGCGCGTATCTTTTGTAGAACTAGAGGCAGGATTGAAGGGGGCGGGTAAGCATACGTTATTAGACCCGTCCAATCCTGCGATAGAGCATCGACTCCCACTGCTAGAGGATCCAGTACAGGAGACATATACAGAGGGAGTTGATTCAGGTGAGTAGCGAACAGATCTATCAGCGGTTGTTCCCAAATCTGAGCGATTTGGCGCAGAATGTCTGTGTGAAGCTGCCACTCCGTCGGTATAATCTGATGTTTTCTCGACAGTGCGTCGGCTAGTACATTCAGATGTCCTGCTATGTGTCTGGCACGAAGTATGATATCGTTCTGCCAGCACAGGTGGTAGAGTATCTCGGTCTGCTTCAGAAGCTTCGAGGACCGAGTTCCCCCCATCTTGTTGATGTAAGCTAAGACAGTTGTGTTGTCTGTAGCTACCAGAACCGACTGGCCTTTGAGGTCCTGTATCAATAAGAGTATTGCTCGATTGACGGCCATGAACTCTAACACATTGATATGGAGTAACCTCTCCTGCGGAGTCCAATAGCCTGATATCGACTTGGATCCGAGGTGGGCCCCCCATCCTTGCATCGAAGCATCCGTGAACAGCTGATGAGTAGCTTGAAACGGGAGCAGTGTTACACCAGGCATCATGTTGAGAGGGTCCATCCACCATAATAGGTGATGTTTGACTTCCTCTGTGACAGGAATCATGGGATTCCTGTGCCTGTGTGGCCAATGCTGATTTAAATAGATCATCAGTGGCCGTAACTGTAATCGGCCTCGTGGTGTGACATCCTGTGTGGATGTCAGTAGACCGATTATTGATGCAAACTGGATGGCAGTGCGGCAAGAATGTCTGATGAACAGTGGAATGTCGCGACATATCTTGCACCAACGAACTTCCCCTGGCCGAGCAATGACCAATTTGGTGTCGTACGCCACGCCTAGGAAGTTCCGTTGTTGTGACGGTGTTATCTCCGATTTTTCCTCGTGTGGGAGATAACCCAGTAGTTCGAGGATGTGCCATACAAATGTTGTATCGCATCGGAGTTGTATTCTGCACATATTCCTGATAATGGAATCGTCTAGGTAAAAATGATATTTGATACTTCGACTGTGCAGATACGCCGCCACTGGCTGAAATACTCTGGTGAAGATCCAAGGGGAACTGGCTAGACCGAAAGGTAGGACCTGGAATTGGAAACGGCGAGCACCGACCATAAATCTCAGGTACTTCCGGTAACTTGGATGAATCGGGATATGCAGGTAAGCGTCCCGAAGATCCAAGGAAGTTAACCATTCCCCTTGAACCAGAGCGGTCCTGATGGACCGGAAGGACTCCATCCGAAAGTGTGGGGGTTTCATCAGGAAGTCCTTGTTCAGCCTGCGCAGATTTACTATCATGCGCATTTCCGGTGTATCCTTCTTTGGCACAAGGAAAACCGGAGAATAGAACCCGGGGGACCGGTCGTGGACCGGAAGTTCTATTACTGCATGCTTCTGGATAAGTTTGTCCACAGATGCCTGTGTTACCAGAAGGTGTGCCTTTTTTCATTGAAAATTGTTGACCGCTTCTCTCTTGCAGGAAACAAGCCTATGTTTATGTATACTTTTGTCTTTTTGAATTTGGTGCTAATACTGTTATATGGAAATGGAATAGGTCTTTGGATTATGGACACGGATATTCTCTAATGGACGACGGCTGGATTATGAATGACGGACTTGACGCTTGTAATTCCGTATAGGTATACGGGAGGGCTTGGGAGCAGCAGTAAGGGGTGGATCTATAGTAAATTCTAGGGGGTAACCGTATCGAATAGTACGGATTACCCACGGATCCATCCCCAGTTTTTGCCAATTCCGCCAAAATCCTTGAAGTCGTCCCCCGACCGGGAGACTGGATTTCGGCGGGACCGGAAGTTGAGGCAATTCGTGGTCCCGCCATGTCATGAGATTGACATGGCCCGAATCGTCACCGGCCCTGCTGCTTTTTGCCACGACCTTTCCCTTTACCTTTATAGTTGGGATTGGTCTGGCCTTGCTGTTGTGGCATGCGACCCGCCGCTTGAGACTTCCCTTTTGGACCGGAAGCGGAAGTAGTCGGTCTAGGTTGCTTGGCTGGTGGATCGGAAGTGTCCATAGAAATACGTTTTCCTGTCCCCATACCACCCGCTCTAGACGGAGGATTAGGCTTAGCCTTCTCCACCGTATCCCTTAGAGACGGTATAATGCCATTAAACAACAGCGAAGATGCTGGCGATTGCTCCTTCAAAGTACGAATGACTATATCAGGAGCATGGTTGACGACTGAAGACAAGTAAGCTTGTCGTCTCAGATGAACAACCATCGCAGCATTGAACGCGGCTAAAGCCATTGCATCAGCATTAGCTTTAGCAGCCACGTTCTGAAGATCCGCCAGTAATTGTAGCTCAGGACTACTACTGGCTGCTAACTGCGAACGCGACAACCTGCTCAACACAGTGGATATGGCCGTTAGAAACCAGTCCATGTGAGAGGCTATGGCTACCCCTGCCGCGCAGCTTCTTCAATAATAGAAGACTGCTTATCAGTTAGCGGGATCAAGACCTTGGAAGGGACCTTGTTGCCTTTACATATGTCGGCAAAATCAGGTTCCGGTTCCGCGGCCTTAAAGTCATATGCCGAATCATGAATTCCGTACGCTCTAGACGTGGGCTTCTCCACCGGAAGTGGTGCCGAAGCGGAAGCCGGTCTAAAGAGTGCACGTTTTCCCGTTCTTGTAATATGTTCCTGCATTGTTTTAGGCTGGGCTAAAACCGTATCAAGAACGGAACATAAACCATGAATGGCATCTGACGCAGGAAGTGACGTCTGCATGGTAGTTGTCGACGGAGCCTCTGCCATAGTATGTAGGCGAGAGGACGTCGGCGGTGGGGGTCGTGACATATTAGGGTACAACTCGTACAGAGCTTCTAGTACCTCTGAATATGAACGTCTCTCCGGATCATGATCACTGTCATTATCCTCAATGGATTGACGTTGCGCGACCCCCTGACGTCTCATCGATGGGTCAGTAGACAAATCAATCGGATCAGAAGATACTACCGGAAGCTGTGTCGGAACCGGGGATGGAACCTGAACAGTACCGGAAGCGGAAGTCAAGAGTCGCCGGAACTGATCTAGTTCAGCTGCCTGTTGTTCCATTCTTTGCAGAATAACAGAACCATCAATAACCGGAACTCCCGTATTGATTTGTGGACTGTTAGAGACCCGCCTATAAGGGGATGCAATAGGCCTAGCCCACTGCATTTCCGGACGAACCGGAAGTCTCAACCCACCGGGGTTTGTCACAACAGGCCTCCTTATAGTGGGACCGGAAGGACGAAAAGTCCTAACCGGAATCCCGGAGTTAACCATACCGGAACCCGCAGGCGACCGGAATTGACTGACAGGAAGTTGATAATGAGTCCTATATGGGTTTATGACACCCGACCCAGAACCATTCTCAGTCATAACCTGTTGTGACTGGAACAATGCCGTATTGTTTCTATTAACACTCTGAGGTATTAAGTGTGAAACTGGCATTGTTCCTGCAGAACAATGACCTCGATCCCCTGCGTTTGTCAACCCAAAGGTGTTCAATTGCAAGGGATTTAATCCTACCCGGCCTTGCGTGATAACTCCCGTGACTGGGGTATTACGCAAGGTCGTGGAGTTTACTCCTGGTAAGACCATGGATACATTGTCTCTATACCCACCAGAGGTATTGTCTGCTGTGCTGAAATTAACTATACCTGGTATTACACCAGAGTTATTTACAGCACCACTTACCATGCCTAAGGCTGCCCCTGGAGCAACAGGGAGTGTCGAAATTGGTTGACGACCAACAAACGACACCTGGGAATTATTAGATTTCGGGGTATTCCCAGAGGGAGTCCCCCCAGTGATATCATTCCCAACAGCACATACGGGCGTACTTACGACGTCACCAGTGTTTATGCCCGGAGTCAAAGTGGTCCTCATCTCGGATAGCGTCTCGGTTTCCATGGGGGACACACTTTCGGGAAGATCTAGTTCCACTGTGACCTCGGCTGACTCTCCCGTACCTTCATCTAGGACGGACCCCAATACTTTTACCTGTTTCTTCCTTTTACCTGTGGACAGATCAGAAACAAAAGTACTAGTGCTTGGCGCAATACCTTTATCTAATAAAGAACGTAAAGGGCCCATCCAAGGACTGCCAATCGATGCAGGCTTCTTCACCGTCCCATTTTCAATAAAATGGGAGGGCGGAGTCATGATATTAGTCTCCGACATTAAACCCGGGGGAAGGGAACCCGCACGAGACCCGGTCATTAAATTTTGAAATAAATCATCGGGCCATTGTTGACACTCCTGACATCTATGGGTACAATCACAAGCAATATTGCCTCGACACGCAAGACAAACAGAATGTAAGTCGGTCGTTGATTTAGACTTCCCACAGACGGAACAGAACATAGAGGCCATTATTTTATCGACAGATATACACAAGAATACTTCCCAACTTGATCTTTTCGTTGCTTTGTAGACTTGTAGATGATGTTATCACTCGTTGTAAACGTAAAATCCTTCCGTAATACGCTGGAGCTTTACACACGATCTTTACAGTAGCTAGCTAAGTAAAGAAGTGAAGATCTATTGTGATTGAGTGCTGGCGTGGGTGATTAGGCGGGAAATGAACTGTGCTATTGTTTTAATTTCTTCACTTGTTAATCCGTGTTTGCACACGAACGCGTATGTCAGTAAGGTCAGTTTCACTGTGTAAAAAATATCAATACCAATGGCTGTCTGACTGATGTGAAGAACATTCCCAAGCTTGAAGTTGATTGGTGGAAATGTTCTTGAGATATCGCGTTCACAAGATGTGGGACGAACAGAATCCAATATGGTCGATGGCGGCCATCTTGGATTACGTACTTCAGTGAAAATCAATACCAATGGCCGTCTAACTGATGTGAAGCACCTTCTCAAGTTTGAAGTCAATCGGTCAAATTGTTCTTGAGATATCGCGTTCACAAGATGTGGGACGGACAGAATCCAATATGGTCGATGGCGGCCATCTTGGATTACGTACCTCAGTGAAAATCAATACCAATGGCCGTCTAACTGATGTGAAGCACCTTCTCAAGTTTGAAGTCGATTGGTCGAATTGTTCTCAAGATATCGCGTTCACAAGATGTGGGACGGACGGACGGACGGAGGGACGGACGGACGGACGGACGGAAGGACGGACGGCTAGCATTTCCAAGTCCTCCCACCACTTCGTGGCGGAGGACAAAAATAAAATCTGGCCACCTGCCCCATTTCCTGGCAAGCAGTTGATGTTAACGTAAAACAAACAATTATTATTAATGAGCTTTATAAAGACTAGGCCTAACAGGTGTCATGGATTTATAACAGATATGCAACAACATTAAAAAATAAGGAAATTCCTGATATTTTTGTTCCACATATTTTCATTTCATACTGTGATGGTTTTGACAGTGAGGGATCTAAATTACCAAAAAAAACAGTGCTGTTAAAGTTAAAATCTTGACCTCAAATAAATTGACTTCTAAAGAAGTGCGTGTTCTCAATGGCATGTGGTTGACTGCATTGTTGTTGCTGTTCATAACAGATCTCATTACAGACAATGTCTCTCTCTGATGAAACGATCCATTTTTATTTCATAAATTTTCTATCGCTTGATTCTACTTTGCCCAATGAGCTGTCTTAGAGAAAATTGATTGTCATTCTAATTGAACGAATCCGAATTAAATTCATCTGCTAAATGATATCCAAACATCTGAGGTTTTCATTTTCACTCTTAGGCTGGTTAAAAAAAAATTCCTGTTTAGCATCACCGCCCGCCCCCGAAATTTTGTCCGCCCCAAAAATTTTTTTTTTTTTTTTTTTGCCTAAAAGTCCGTTTTCGACTCAAATGTCCGTTTCCGAGGCCCAAGTCCGCATTTTGTAGATAACCGAGCATGCTGAGTTGTGAAGCGTGGGCGCTTCAAAGTTGCGAAAATGCTATTCGTTATCTGCCAAGTTCATTCATAAAGAATTTCCACATCTATTATCGTACTTGTGGACAACCAACGTTTTGAAAATCTACAATTATGAAGGCAAACAGCAGAGCAGGACGATGGATGCCACCTACTTTATTCAGAGCAGAAATTCAACTATTCAGGCAAGGTTTATTGATGATTTTATTCACACAAGCCACTAAAAAAAAAAAAAAAATGCGCCCTCCCTACCCAGATTTATATAAAAAAAATGATGCTAAACAGGAAATTTATTTTAACCAGCCTTATGTACTTTCCGTCTGAGGACCACGTGTTAGCATTCAATTCCTTCATATAGACTGTTTTCGCCGGTTGGGTTTAATGTAAATGGCTTTGCGCCAGCAGCCAAGCAAAGGAGAATACACTCGAACCACCTGGCACCAGTCGGGAACCATTACAGGGTTTCATACACGTCGTGTTTTGACACCGGTATTCGGTGTCAAAACTCCCGTAAAAACTCAATTTTGCCACCAAAAAACTGAAGTCTGAGTGTTTTAGAAGGGAAAAACTGAAATTTTGGAAAAAAACTGAAGTCTCCAAAGCCCAATACTTCGTAATTTCGTAATTTATAATCGAAAGATATTGCGGGCAAACAAGCAGGAAATGATTCATACCAGAATAAATAGGTCGGCATCTTCGGTCATTTCCGTGAGCTAATTATTTATGTCCGTTTCCCGAACTGTTATCGGGGTCATGCCGTCGGTAACCGTAAAACCTGTATTCATACTGAATGTATGTGGAGGTTTCCGAATGGCGGCGTGTGGCGAAAAAAAAAAAAATGCTGGGAAAGTTTGACATGTGGGAATGACAAGCCCCCAAGACGTCTAACTCTCCTTGGAATGGACAGGTAAATATCTGACCATCGCTGAATAGTATTTATGATAAAGGAGACGATGTAATCTTCGCATAGGGCATTTGTTTTCACTCAAAGTTGAACGATCTTGTCGTGTTGTTGTTGTAAAGAAACTGGCATGTCGTTCGCATGTACGCATTGTAGTTTGTACGATGTTGAAACCAAAGTTTGATTGTACCGTAGTTAATAAAGTTTGAATGGATAATTCAAAGACAGCGAATTGATTTAGCCACAATACCAACCTCACTATATCGTTCTTTGATTTGGAGATACATAAAGAAGAGTTGAAATTTTTTATACTGACAAAACTTTTTTGAGATGGTGCAAACATGGAGGTAAAATCGGATCCATGGTGCAAACATTGAAACAAACCAAAACAACTGAAGTTGATTTTTGAAATTACTAGACTAGGCACCCATTTTCTGGCATTGAATTTAACTGATCTGTCTATTATCCTGAAACAAGTGTCCCACATTAGGGCAGCACAGAAACATTTCAAAAGTCTGGTGTACTGCATTTACATGATTTAGGTCAAACGTTATGGGCAAATCCATTCTTTCAATAAGGGTGGTCAAGTCAAACTGTTTGGCACTAATTTGCAGCCTTCAATAACCAAACATGGTAAACTTATGTATCCGTCTAGAGTCTGCACGATCCTATCGAAAATGAGCCAGCTGCCTTCACGCAATAGTTTACAAAATTGTGCGCCTTTTCAAACAGAAAATTCTCTAATACATTTTTATGAGTTTATGGTCACCATGGACTAGCTGCAGTTATGACGATTGCTGGTCTTCAATCCTGTAAAAAAATTTTGCATTGTCTTTTCATCTCTCTTCTTTTAATTTCTCTTTTGAATCTAACCCTGGAGTTGTACTGGACTTTTAATTTTAGTCCGAATATTTGCCAAATTTCACATCAAATCTTTTGAAAAAAGTTGACATTCCCACACAAAAATTATAATGTAAAATGTTGAAAGGGAAGTCTGGTCCAGATCCAAGTGGTTTTTAATTAGCGTAGCTGAAACGTTTCAAAACTTGCATACTTAAATTGGACATCATTTGCAAGCCAGGAACTGATACATCGTTTTCATTCAAAATTACCAAGTTTGTAATTTTAAAAATTAATTTGAATTGCCTTGTCTTGTCTTGTTGACATCCACAATGTGACATAATGTGCTGAAAATAGATGGTATCTTAGACCTTGGTAAATTAAGAACATAAAACTGAATATGTTAAATGATCTGTTTGTTGCTTTATTTTCACAATTCAAATATATAGCGTATTGACAGGCTCCATTGATGGTCGTATGAAAATTTGTTATATACGTACATTACTTATGGCGGTTGCAAAATTAGAAATAAACTCAATAGAAGTCTGTCGGCCGGCGACAAAAACGTAAAAATACTCAATTCAGGTGAAAAAAATATTGAATTTTCAGTATCCGGTGGCAAAAAATTGGACTTCTATGAAACCCTGCATTACAGAGAGCATTCGAGGCTCCCAAAAAAATAAACGAGCAAAGGTTTCCGAGGTTTAGTTTACGCATTATGTCTTCAAAACATGTGAAGACTGCCACTGTCCGTATAGCAGTAAGATGAAAGGATTTCTTGGAGTTTTCTGATTACAGGTCAGCTATTTGACTCGAGTTTTCGTGAAATATCGAATAAATCTCTCTGAATGAACACGCTGATTAAGCTAAGCTTTGCTTGCACGAACCCAGATGGATTTGCGCAAGTTCCATTTTTGGCGTGTCTTGGCGCGAATAGATTCCCAGATTCGCGTCGAAATTCTACCCCTGATAGATTGATCCACAATTACTAGGAGTCAGGTACTCCAGCATTGGTGCTGGCAATGTGACCATGAGTTATTCCAACGAAGCAGGCTCGAGCTCTCATTTGCAAATTATCCGGTAATGAGTGTCAGTGAGGCAAATTAGGGAGAACCGTTGACATTAAAACCTTGATTTTTGGCATGAACGTGCATTAGGGGGCTGTTACCAGCAAGTTCTGAGCTGATCTACTTTGATGAAAACTTGATCTATTTAGGAGACCTATAAACCTCAAAATTGGCAAAAACAAACCCGGAAAAGCTAATGGTCAGTCTTAGGTCAAGATACACACTTAAATCATATCAACCCCTACTTCGTAGGTCATGTGATGTTAGTCACACTCCAATGTTACCAACTGATTTACAATAAAACATCACGCATAAGTCTGCGCATCCAATTATATTTAAGATAACACTGCCCAAGTAAAACACAGATATTAACAGTTCTATCTATCGGTGTTCTACATAAAATATGGGAAACAAACCAACCACCTTCAGAGTTGGACACCCATCACCAGTGATCAAAACCACAATCCTCAGAGTTGGACACACATCACCAGTGATCAAAACCACAATCCTCAGAGTTGGACACACATCATCAGCAATCAAACCCACAACCTTCCGAGTTGGACACACATCACCAGCAATCAAACCCACAACCCTCAGAGTTGGGACACACATCACCAGTGATCAAAACCACAATCCTCAGAGTTGGACACGCATCATCAGCAATCAAACCTACCACCCTCAGCGTTGGACACACACAACCAATGTTCAAACCCACAACCTTCCGAGTTTGACACACATCACCAGCAATCAAACCCACAACCCTCAGAGTTGGAAACACATCATCAGCGATCAAACCCACAACCCTCAGAGTTGAACACACACCACCAGTAATCAAACCCACAACCCTCAAAGTTGGAAACACATCTACAACAATCAAACCCAAAACCCTCAGAGTTGGACACACATCAACAGCAATCAAATCCACAATCCTCAGAGTTGGACACACATCACCAGCAATCAAACCCACAACCCTCAGAGTTGAATACACGTTACCCGTAACCAAACTCACAACCCTCAAAGTTGGACACAGATCATCACTGATCAAACCCACAACTCTCAACATTGGACACACATCACCACCAATGAAATGCAGACCATTCATGTAGCCACCAATACAGGTATCTCAAAGTAAACTTTGTTGTTTCCGAAATAATGACCTGGAGATAATTAGAACTGCTAGATTCTGTTCTCTCACAAACATAACCAAACAATGAAATATACAGCCCTTGAAATTAGGGAAATTCTGCCACAGCAAAGATGTTTCACTAAAGTCACACCTTACAGTAAACAACAGTTTAAATTTTGCATTCGCAAAGTACTTTGGCTATGGCAATTGCCATGATTGCTGATTGCTGTGGCTAAATTGAGGGCTGAATGTTGTGTACACACCTGGTTTGTGTGTCATGTTGTCTTTAGAACCAATCCTACTGGCCGCCTTGTATTCCGTCTTCTGGGAGGTGATTTTAACCTAGAAAAGGCAATCAACAGAAAGATTCATCCAATGTGCCATCCATAAACATGATGAATACATTTTATGAATCTTCTTCTTTCAACATATTCAATGACCAGTCAGTGGATAATTACATGTATGGCTATATTTTTCTTCTTTTCAAATGCCTCAATCTTCTTTAGATTTAATATGTATGTACAATACAGATATTTTATTTACAATCTACTCCAACTCAAAGCAAATTTTGTGGCAAACTAAAACTTGTCTGATTGATACAAATATTTTGATAGGATTGGTTGTTTAGATTGATACAAATATTTTGACGTTTAAGATCAGAGATATCCAAGTACTTACATTTCCACCTCTTGGGGTATGGGTGGCATTATCAAGGGAGCCAACACGCGATTTGATGGGACCCTTCCCTCCTGCTCTCGGTGAAGGTGTACCTGTAAGGACAAAGTACAATAGATAGGAATATTAACATGCAAATTTTCATCAAGAACATATTTTCTTGCCCTTCATGCCCTTGAACCAAATACATTTCATAGAAACCCAAACTGATTCAAACCTGGCAAATTTTAATTTCATTGCTGGCCACAGTGGTTGGCTCGACTTGCTTGGTGCAATGTACATGATGTATCTAGATCAAACGGGAGAGATGACTAGAGATGTGTTTACCTGTTTCAGCTGATCCAGTACTTCCTCTCTTCTTCAGATCACCATTCTGTGATTGAAGAGAAAATGAAAGTGAAAATAGATTTACATCATAAGATAACATGACATTTTTTCAAATGCAGGTTCCAAATGGAACTACATGTACATGCATGTACCTGATTCAGGTTTGTATTATAGTTGTTTTGTGGACTGCCCGGTGATATTCTGCCTCAATGGATAGATCAGGTTTCATTCTGAAACCATGCAAGGTTTCATTCTGAAACCATGCAGTGGCTGTACAGAGAAAAGCATATGGTTATTCGTCCCTGAAATGATGCATTAAATGCATACGTACATGTATACTGGTACTGGATTCTTCTGCACATGAACATTTGAGGTAGAAGCCCAGTGTAGCCCAGACTGCATGGAGTGCCACTTCTGAGCTTACTAAAAGGAGCTATATGTGAAGCTGTGCACAGTACAAATGATCTGAAAATTGTAGGGGAAACAATGGGGTCTAGATGCAATCAAAATCTGGGCAACGATTTGGTGTAAGACTCACGAAATATAATTGACAAAAGATCTGCTGCAAGTTGTATTGTCTTTTGTCCAGGATATTACCTTTTCAATGGGAGGTCTTACACCAAAGCCTTGCCAAAATCTGCGTATATGCCGTTTTAAAGGGACAATGTAATGGGATAATAATGTTGAATGCATACACTTGTTTGTAATGTATATGGATGGACTTTCAATGCATGCGGGAATCATGCACCCAAAGGTGTACATGTACCAAAGAAAGAATTATTTGAATGGGAGGCTGGCACAATACATGCAGGACCAGAAGGTAAACCGAAAGTGGTTTGATTGGCTAAGTGGGCCAAAACAACAAACAGGAAGTGAGTGAGTGAGTGAATATGATTTAACATCGCTTTCAACTATATTTCAGTCATATCACGACGTTGGGTCCTATTCCTTTTCACACCATGAACCACACGGGTGTCTCAGTTAGTCGCCTCTTACAACAAGCTCTCCGAGGAGCTGAGGCTTATTCTTACCATGACCTGCGGTGTGCACAACGACATCCCAGGTCAATTCCCGGACGCCCCATTGAGCCAAACAGGAAGTGACAATTACATGATCTGACTGGATACGTGGTATTGGACCAGTCTCCCATGAGCTCAGTTATTTTCGCAGAGGTACAATGTATTAAATGCATACATGTACATGTAGGTGTGTGTGTGTGGGTACTTCTAGTTCAACATATTTGTCATGCATTTAATTTTCATGGAAATCCAATCTTCCCCAAGCTTGACAGGCAACTGACTACATGTACATCTGGATACATTACCAATGTTTACCATAGCATAAAATGTCCTTAAGCTAACAGCACTTATCTTAGCCTATCAGACATCCTGGATCAATACTTTATTGATTTCTCAGTCCGACATATTAACATGCTAATCACCACACAAACCACTTTCTTGTGGCACATCTAAGAATAAACAGTATAAATCCTGGCATTAATCCCAAAGACAGGGCCCAAAACCATTACTGTATCGATTAGTATACACAAGTATAGAAAATCCCATAGGGCGAAACTCCACGACACAGAAATTACACACTAGGTTCCATTAATTTAGCTGCAGAAAAATCTGATAACTAATTCATCATGTTAATAACGATACTTCTAATTGGAACCACAGTTATAAATATGCATACATGTTGGCACATGTACATAAATGAAGTTCAAACAAGAGTTAAGAAACCAGGGGGTGAACACTTTGGTAGTTCATTCACCTGATCACTTTCCATTTTTACATAGATATGCAGATCTCTACAAATATCATGGCACAGTGATAATCCATGATACAGTCCACAGTGATCTACCATAATGCTCATGCAATACTATTTCAATTTTAATGAAAACCGGAGCGGTCCATGTCCCCCACCATCGATACCATAGACAGTATGGCAACATGAAAGGTTCATAAAAGGTTGCAACTTTTAATTGTACATTGAATAATAGGAAATTTTGTTTGAGTATAAAACATTTGCTATATTATCTGAGAATCGGAATGAAATTATTTGAAAGTTACATCTGATTTAATGAAGAGATGGAGTTGTTCTGAAATATCAGATGGTTCAGTTCTGATAATTACAGTGTGAAATATGGTAAATAGTAATGTGTGTATGTGTAGGTCATGTCATGAAGGTTGCCGAAAACAAACAAATGCTATGCAGCCAATACACTGAATGTCAGTTGATGAAATCCTTCTTCAGTTATCATAGTTATTGCAGTCACAAGCTTATAATGGTCAAACGTGGGCTTAAGGTCATGGTGGCCATATTGGATTTTGCAGATTGGTGAAAAACAATCCCAGCCATCCTCTCGCTCATACCAAACCATTCGGCAAATTTGATCTCGGGCAGTAAAATCGTTCTTGAGTTATGCCAGTAACCAACTCCATTAGCTGAAAAACAATCCCAGCCATCGTCTCATTTGTATCAAACCACTGTTCAAAATTGAAGACGATCAGACAAATTGTTTTTTTTTATTGCAGACGTGACAAGTTTATTTAGCATGGCAGCCATATTGGATTACACAGGTTGCCGAAAAGCAAAAACCCAATCCTACCCATCATGACACTTGTACCAAACCACTGTCCAAGTTTGATGTGAATCGGAAAAATAGTTTTTGAGTTTTGCAGTCACAACCTTACATGTATGTAGCATGGTTGAATAGGAGTCAAAGCCTTGGCGGCCATATTGGATTACACAGGTTGTCGAAAAACAATCTCAGACATCCAGGAATGATGACAGGATGACATATGAAACAAATTCATTTGTTTCATATGTCATCCTGTCATTCCGTCGCTTCATCAGTCCATTGTTCCGTCATTCCATCACGCTTTCCTTGTGACTGTAATAACTAAAATGTCCCCTCCGGTGAAAAAAACACCAGGTACATGTAACTTCCTGGTGAGAAAATCAAAGTTGACAACATTTCCAAAGTCTATATATTTTTCTGTTTCTATGTATCCATTGGTCAAGGATTCTGAATTGAAGAATATACTGACAGCTCACCTTCTATCTTTGAAACCCGAGGTACATGTACAGAATTATGCATTCTTACACCAATAATATTTCCTGAAGATTGAGATATGCTAAATGAACCTGTACTATGGCATACCTGGATCTGGCAAAATGTGCATGATATGAGGGCACCCAAATTTATCGAGGTAACTGGTCATTCAGGAGGCCAGCCAGTACACTTCCAGGTAACCTACATGCATAATCAGGCATGTCAGGTACCCGTCAATTTGAAGCAGCTATTATTTTAAGCTGAGTAGCTACATGTAGCAGGTCCACTGCTGGGCAGCCTGTCGGAAAAGGCAAATTATCATCACTACTAAAATACTCTCAACAGGTCTCTACAGTGAACTTTCCAGCAATACCGGAGTTAAAAGCTAATTAATGAGTTAAGAGTTGTCCAAAAACTGGTGCTTACAAGGAAATATGGCTCCTAATTACATTTTGACCTCTGTGACCTTTAAAAATAGGTCAAGGTCAGTACAGAGTGAACATTACCCAGAAGTCTTCATAATGCTGCATTGTGCCAAATATCCAGTCTCCAACCCCCTTTGTTCTTGAGATATTACATTCGCAATGCTACATGTATTCAGATACATGTATTGACATGGGACTTTTGAAAATAGGTCAAGGTCAATCTGGAGTGAACTTGACCTTGGGGAGGGATTTGGTTTTTAATGTCACACTCAAGGTTGTTTCACTCATATAGTCACAGTCAGTTTGGTTGGTGGCAGAAGCTGGAGTACCCGGAGAGAACCACCGCTCATCGGCAAGCAACTGAACTTTCACCTAGATAGGCTCTTATATTCAGCATTGTGTGTAGTACCTAGGCTCTTATATTCAGCATTACGTGAAGTATCAAGACTAGATCCAGTTGTCCCTTAGATATTGTGTTCACAAATGCTGCGCATAGGACTGCTATTCACATTATGGCACCTGGCATCTTTGAAAATAGGTCAAAGTCAGTTTGGAGTCGACTTGACCTAGGGACATTTCAAAGACAGCATTCAGGGCTCGCTTTAGAGCATGAGAGATGACCTGCAAAAAAAAAACCCTTCCAAAAAATTTGCAGGTCAAATCCAAGATGACCTGCAATTGCAAAATTTGACCTGCATTTTTTTAATAAGCCCCCTCCAAGCTTGTTGAAAATTTCTCACCGTTTGAATTTGCCGTTCGTACTTCGAACACAGCGAGCAGTTCATTTCTGTCACAATATCATGTCCAGTTTTTTTTTTCCTTTTTCGTAATGTTGAGTCAGTCGTTAAACCCCCACGATCGTACAGTTGATACTTTTGCCATCACACAATTTATTTCATTATTTGGCAGCCCGGCAAATTAATCTGTCAGTTCATTTTGGCCAGTCTCTCAGCAACAAACGAACGGAAATAGGATTCCTAGAACAGCGGCGCACGCATGCGTAAGGACAGTAAAGGGAGACAACAGTTCTCTATTTCCAAGTAATGCGCGAGTAGACTCCCCTGAACATATTTACTTTTGCCATCGATCTGAACTCGACCACGATGATGTAAAATATTTTGTGTTGAAAAAGATGAAAAGTTTTCTACCTTTTGGACATGCCGTCGACGAAAATGATCTCCAGAATATCCACTGAACAGAAGATAATAACAATTTCTGCCACAGAAATTATGACCTGCAATTTTTTTTTTTTTGCAGGCTAATTTTCACATGGCCTGCAACATCTCAAATTTGGCCTGCAAATTGCAATTTGCAGGCAGCCAATTCGAGCCCTGGCATTGTGCGAAATATCCAGTCTTCAGCTATTATAGTTATTGAGATATTGCATTCACAATATTATTCACAAAGCTGTGACCTTTGAATAGGTCATGGTCACCCTGGAGTGAACCCAACCTAGAGGCCCTCACAAGCGAGCAGTGTGCCAAATATTAAGATTCTAGGTATCAACTCTCCAGTTCTCTGTTATAATATTGGGTTCATCATGCTATTCACATTTTAACCTGTGACCTTTTTGAAAATCGTTCAAGGTCAGTCCTGAGTGAACTTGACCTAGAGGCTCGCATAAGGCATAAGACAGCGTTGTGCAAACTAAAAGTACATGTATCAAGGCTTTACATGTAGCTCTATTTGCCTCTGAGACAGTGTCTTCATAAAGGACTGTCACTGCTACTCACATTTTGACCTCTGTGACAACTGAAAATAGGTCATGATCAGTCCTGAGTGAACTTTTCCTAGAGGCCCCAATAAGACAGCATTGTATCAAGGCTCTAGCTCTACTTAACCCTTAGATATTGTGTTCACAATGGATTGTGAGTGATATTACAGTTGTGATGAGTGACTTTTGAAAATAGGTCAAGGTCAGTCCTGAGTGAACTTGACCTAAAGGCCCCTATGAGACAGCAGTGTGAGTGTACCAAATATCAAGGCTCTATAGCCCTCTATGTTATTGAGATATTGCATTCACAACATTTGGAATGGACGAATATGAAGAGCATTTCCATAGTCTCCTCCCACTTATGTGACAGGGGCAAAAACAGCAAAAGATATATGTTTGTCAGGTTAGCATTTGGTTACCATATTTGATTTCATTGTAGCATGTGAACAGGTAAAGCTCAACCATTATGTTAGCGTGTTAAAAATCATCAGAATACCTGGTCAGCTAGTCAGAATTGTTTAGATATGACCTTCAAATGTATACAAAGTGTATTAACATGATGGCAGAACACAAGACAATCATACAAACTGTAAATATGTGTCTGCAGCAAATCAAACCCCACATCAAATTAAAATGAAGACAATTAATTGTGAACATGCAGAACTGAACCTTGCTCATCGAGGGTCCATTTGACATCTTGTATACCATATTCTGTTCTAACTGAGGAACATGAACCCTCATAATCCCTAATTGAAACCATTGAAGGTTACCAGACTGAAACATCCCTGCTACACTGTCATGACTGTGTATTAGAGCCAACAGATTTGATTGCTTGCACTTTGGTATTTCAGATCAATCAGTGGTTGTAGATCAATCTCATGATGTAGCAAATTGATAGATCTAGAGCCAATAACTGTGGCTAGACAGCTCAGTACTCCCATACTTATTTAGGCTCCTCTACTGTCCAGGCTGGCTCATCTCTTCATTGGCCAATTTCCAATATCAAAGGTATAAAATTCTTCTACCTTGGATATTTTCCCATGGACGATCCTCCTGAAGATGTTGGGGAGCTCATCTACTTATTCAGCAGACTGTACAAGTACATGTATCTCTCAGTCAAGTGCCTGAAGTCTTGTCTCTGCATGTACAGTCAAATGTCAAAGACATCAGGCAGGGGTTGAAATGTTTGTAAAAATTTACTTGTCCCAGGTGACAAGTGACCATTTTTTTTACTTGTCACCTGGCTGTCAGTAGTTGTCTCAAAATATTATCAAGTTTTGACTGTTCCTTATATAAACTCAACTGTGTTGTAATTTTTCATGAAATAAAACAACCAATTAGATTCTGACTTTGTTCTGTTATTCTTTTAGTGTATTTATTTGGGTAGAATACACAGACAGACTACACCATGTACACAGACACCTTTACCATTTTGATCGGCTTAGGTATAGGAAAGTAATTAGGTGAATCAGCATCGTCCGCCGATTTTTGTAATTTGTCCCCGAATTTTGCAATACACAGAAAATTTATCGTACAGCTTTCAAACTTCACACAGTATATAAACTAAAAAAAATAAAACATTCCCCCATATGTCATTAAAATCTGTTGGGAATTGACGAAAATCACCAATACCTACCATGATATTTTGGGGCTACGATGGCATTGATCTGCCAATGTTATATAACATGCAGACTTGGTGTCAAAAAATAACCTACAAATCTCACATCTAATTGTTGTTTTCGCGATTTGTTGAGAACTACTGGAAGGATTTTCTTGATACTTTGGAATAGAATTAGTACTTTTTAGTTTGTAAGAATGTAGATTCTCATTCATCCAGGATATGTAATTGGAATTAGGAACTTAAAACTGGTCTCTGGAAATAGTAGATTTAATGCTTACGTTGCGGCATTAACCTAATGCCTTCTACAGCCTTCTGAAGTCTTGTCTCTGCATGTACAGTCAATGTCAAAGACATCAGGCAGGGGTTGAAATGTTTGTAAAAATTTACTTGTCCCAGGTGACAAGTGACTATTTTTTTTACTTGTCACCTGGCTGTCAGTAGTTGTCTCAAAATCAGGGGTTTTTCTAGCCGTTTTTTCATCGTGGTTACCACGATGAAAAACAATATATATTGAGTTTTGCAGAAAATTTTCAAATTGAGTTTTGATTAAAAAAATTGAGTTTTGTCATTTTTGCCGTTTGTGCGCGAAGCGCACGAATTTTTTTTTGAGTTTTCCCACAACATACCAGTTGATAAGTTGTTTCGCATGACCTGCCCGCATCAATATTTTGGAAATAAATAATGCCGCATGTATTTTAATTATCAGTAGTTATTGTTCGTAAAAGAAATAAGTAAGCAAATCTAAGTAAAACGAATGAACCTTCACAGCGCGAGTCAGCGCGAAGGCGACTGAAGAGCCGCCATCTTGGTTCACATTCTTGGGGAAAGCCGTATTTCAAAACGAGGCACAATCCTTTTCTAGCGAGGATTCCCTCGTGTCAAGCACGTGGCAGTAAAGTTTTAACTCCGGCACTTTTGACGGTCGCGTACCAAAGCCATCGTGGTTTCAGTTTATGAATCAGTTGTTTACTCATCAACCAATTCATTTAACCATCCATTCATCTGATGAAACGCTTTTGAGCGAAGTGGTCGAGCGCTTCACGTCTTCACTCCCGACAACAACAACACAGACTGTCGACCAATATTATACTCGTAGCTTGAGGACGACGGACATACAAAATTCGTCGCCGTGGACAGAGAATCCATATCTTCAATCAGTGTAAAAGAAATAAAAGAAGATTTCAATAAGAGGGGACTCCTGATGTTGAAAATTTGGGTAATAAATTCTGCAGTTATCTTTAATATTGATCACAAGTAAGAGTTTTTTCCCTTGATTTCTGTTTACACAATGTGTGTGCATTTGAGTTTTACTATCTACCATAATTATTTACATAATGTTTCAATTAAAATAAAGCAAACTTAAAAGGTCTCTTTAGAGAATAATTATTTCATAAATATTTTTTTCTGGCGATATTTATGAGAGATTTCAGAGTGTATAAATCTGTACAATAGGAATGTTGCCAGGTTGTATATTCGATCACAGTCTTCTCTGTTAATGGTAAAAAATTTAGCTTCAATAATTAATAATTATAGCATCTAGCATGTATGTTTTAATTAGCATGAGGTCATGCTAAACAACCTATGGTTTCTGAAGAAGTGTCGTAAACATATGACCAAACATATGACCAACCTCAGTTCTGTAATTGGTGCGATGAAAAAGTTGGAAAAATTGAGTTTCATCATTTTTTTGATGAAAAAGGCAAAAATATTGAGTATTGTAGATTTCTTTGCGTGCCGTAGGCGTGAAAAAAAATTGAGTTTTCAAAATTTTGAAATTGAGTTTATGAACAATTTTGGGCTAGAATAACCCCTGAAAATATTACCAAGTTTTGACTGTTCCTTATATAAACTCAACTGTGTTGTAATTTTTCATGAAATAAAACAACCAATTAGATTCTGACTTTGTTCTGTTATTCTTTTAGTGTATTTATTTGGGTAGAATACACAGACAGACTACACCATGTACACAGACACCTTTACCATTTTGATCGGCTTAGGTATAGGAAAGTCATTAGGTGAATCAGCATCGTCCGCCGATTTTTGTAGAAGGCATTAGGTTAATGCCGCAACGTAAGCATTAAATATACTTTTTAGTTTATCTCCTGTGTGAAGTTTCAATATCCCCCGATCAATTGTCTCCGAAATATCGCCGAAAATGTCTCGGATATATTATCTGTGACAGACAGTAGAACCAGTATTTTTACAAGGGCAAGAATGTTTTCAATATCATGTGAGTCACTCTTTCGACGGATAATTTTTGGCAAGAAATTCTTGATTGTTCTGCCTTCTTGTGACTGGGGTTTCATTCCCACGTTTCAGAAAACGATCCATATTACTGTCAAAGAATAGTTGCCACTGACGCTCTATTCAACCAAAATGATCGAACCACCATGACCAAACGTGTTATTGCCAGGCTGCATCCAGAATCTATCAGCTACGCTGATTGGCTGGATGGAGTTAATTAGGCTAATGAAATCGCGCGTACCATAATCACTCAACTTCGGAGCCTGCGGAAACTATGCTACACACGTTGTTTTGTTAGGCGAAGTATATATCTGTTTACAAATAAAAACGGCACTTCATGGCTTTGTTGTCGCAGGCGACAAGTCACTTTTCTTTTTACTTGTCACTTGCGAAAATCACTTGTCATCGACAAGTAGACAAGCGTTATTTCGAGCGCTGTCAGGCCATTCACTTTCAAACAGATGAAGGGCCGTGGTACTTGTACATGTAATAAATGGTTGATCCTTCGGTTTCTCATAAATATTGCACTCACATCTCCCACATAAACATGACAAAATCTTACATTTTTTATTATTCATGGAAATATACCAGAGGGATCACAAATGAGGAGTTTTGGAAACATTTAACAGCATTAATTATGCAGAATGATCATTGTCATCTGCATTCAGCAGGTCTTGTACATGTTTTATTACTCAAGATCATATCCTCTGAATCATGTACTCTCACATAGGGTGAGTTAGTGAGTGAGTGAATATGATTTAACGTCACTTCAACTATATTTCAGTCATATCAGGACATTTGGGTTCTATTGCTTTTCACACCCGGGAATCCCACGGTTAGGGTCCTATTCCTTTTCACAACCATGAACACCACAGGTGCAAAGTTAGTCACCTCTTATGACAAGCTGTCTGAGGAGCTGAGGCCTGTTCTTACCATGACCTGGGGTGTGCACAATGACATCCCAGGTCAACAACGGAAGCCCCACATAGGCTTGCATGTACCGGTACGTATGCAAATCCTAGATGGATGTTGCATACAGTCATGACAGTACAAGGAAGAAAACTATATACATTGTACATGTTGACATGATTTCAACCCAGTGTTGGCCCAATGTTCACTTGATATCAATCTGATGTGTAGAATGATCATTTTAGGAAGTGTTCATATTATTTCATCAACATGTACATGTATTTAGACTGTCTTCTATCTTTAGAAATGTACCTTGTTATAAAATAAATGGTTAAATGCATTCGAATTGTTCAATGAACAAAATATTGGGCAAAGATAGCATCAAAATCAGGTCAACAATTGGGTTGACATCAGGTCGGAACAGAGCTAACATTGGATCAAATAATATATATGTTTATGTATGTGAGAAAAACTGCAATCCAAACCGCCAGACCGCCTTGTTCTCGCACGACTCTAATACCCAATCATACAGGTGTCAGTGACAAAACTCACATTAACCCGATAGAGTGAGAATCTCGCAATTGCAAAATCTGTCTAGCACTGAACTATTGTTGACACTTCAGGAGCACCTACAATGGTCTCAAATATCGAAAACGGCTTCTAGGCAACTGCTGCACCTGCAACATCTACCTATTGACATGCAGAAACTGCACTCCAAACAATATGTGTGAGATAATCGCTGCCAATTCCACATGTAAATCATGGAACACCTACTTAACACTAGAAATCGAAAACTCGGTGAACCAGCTCCAAACACTTCTGTCTCAAACCAGGACATTTTGTTCAAGACGTAGACTTTGAAATCATAGAAGTAGTCCGTTCAGACCTGCATAATCGAAGTCTAAGCGACACTCTCCAACACAAGCGAGAAGTCCATCAATTGGATGAACCAACTCCAGACCAACATCACAACTGGCATCAATTAAAGAGACTAAGTAATTCTCGATTCCCCCGCCCCCCCCCCCTTTCACTCACAAAATACTAACATTGGAAACGTTTTATCGACATTGGGTCAATTTCTATGGTGTTCACTTCATTCCTGTACACACATAGAAGAGGTCAATAAATAGACATATCTAATCCTATTCCAGAACATCAATCTAATTTGAACAATGAACAGACATATTATGCAGAGTAGTACCCACATGTACGACTGTAATTTGGGCAGTTTGTGTCAGGAAGTTTCGGCATAGATCTACATGTACATTTCAAAAAACAACATTTCGGCAGATACAACATTTTTCCATACATACAACGTTTCAGCAAGGAAATTTGGCACGGGGCATAATGGGGGATACAAAATAATGGTAAGAAATTTTGGTAAATGACAATTTCGGCAAACAAGGTGTCATGGATTCAGTGTACAAGTAGGCCTATATGAACTTCAGTGATCTACATGAATATCCCTGCACATGACCTCTATCAGGTCTGTGATGAACTTGTAGACAAGTTCCAGACTGATCCAGTTCAATACAAGTGTACCAACTCCTAGGGCTTTCAAGGTCACCCGCTCATTATTCTTCCCAACGCTCATGAGGTACATGTATATTTATGAATATATTATTACCAGCTAGGTAGCCTCAAGGCAATCACATTATTGAAAGACTGTGAGGAAGCAATTACAATAGGTATAGATGAGAACAGTAGATGTACATGTATCAGTCATTTGACCGGGGAGTTCACAATAATGACTTACGATATTACCCATTACATGCTAGTGGTTATTAGACTTGGGCGGCAGTAGTGTGTATTATCTATGGCTGACTGCATCCATTTTGATATTATGGCATTTGGCCAAGCACTTGAATGATGAGGAAGCACATTAGTGAGGTGGCTTAGAGAAAAGATCGTGACACGCTGGACCAAAGCACCAAACTTGGCACATCCACCACTTGAGGCATACAGAACAATATCAGAAGGGGTGCCCTTTGATCTGGGCCGTGGGACGCCCTCTGGCCCCCAAAAGGGCATCTAGGGGAAAATATTATCATTGAGAAAATAGTTGGCTTCCCAATAGCTACATAATTTTCGTTATCCTTGAAGCTAGGAAGCTGAAACTTACCACACTGTATCTTTGGTTCCAGTGCTACCATAAAATGTAACAAAATTGAAGATGGCCTGTATGATGATGTCACAGTGACGTCATATTATAAAAATAAGCCATTTTATTGACGATTTTTCTGATCGATTTTTTCAAATTTTGTATTTGTGCCATTTTCTTCGCTCAAATTGCCTTGTAAATCTGTAAATAATCATCTGATGCGAAATAAAATATTATTATGCACATTCACGTAGACAAAATACACCAATTTTGAAGAAAATACGATAAAACACAACTTTCCAGCTACACCCCGTTGTCGTCCATTCTGAATTTACCCATGATGCTCTTCTCCGATAATTAAATGACCCTAATATGATTTGCTATATGGACACAAAGTGCCAGCTCTCAACAGTTCCGAGCATCAGAGAAAAGTTTATTGGGAAGAGCGGGAGGGGGGGTGAAGCTGAAACCAACAATAACAATTGAACACAGGATCCCCCCTATTCAGTATCATTTGTCTAGTGGGTGTGCCTGCAGAACCGGCATATAATTGGAGTAGTGCACGGGTGTTGAACCATGCCCATGTGAATGTGTAAATATAATGGTATTGTCAACCAGTGGGAATTAGGTGTAGTTTCAGACCCCTCCCCCAATCTGCCTCTGAACCCGAAGTCGTCCTAGCACTCTCAATCATGTCAATGGCGACGGATAGAAGTAAACGTGTTATTGTCCCCCGCCGACTTTAAATGGTTCTTGCTTCTATGTGTCTGTGGATGTCCGTGGATGTCTGTTCAAATACTTCGCAAGCGATAACTTCCAAATGCTTTATCGGATTCCTCTGAAATTTGGCATCTGCATTCTTTGCGACAAGACGTCGGTTGGTATTGCGTTTCAGCAAGATCTGCCTGTAGGTGGTGCCACTGGGTCTTGTTCCAATCTTCAGTGCATGTCCGTGGATGTCTGTTCAAATCCTTCGTGAGCGATAACTTTCGAAACGATTTGTCGGATTCCTCCGAAATTTAGCAAATGCATTCCTTGCGACAAAACGTCAGTCGGTGTTGCGTTTCAGCAAAATCCGCCCGGAGGTGGCACCACTAGAGTTCATTCCATTATTCCGTGCTGCAAGTGATATAACTTAGAAACACTCGGTCGAATTTCTTTGAAATACCCTACTTTTCTGGGTAATAACATGAGAAACGCTCATCGGATCTTCTCAAATTTGGTATTCATATGTGACCCACCCCAAATAACACAAACACCAGTGGGCATCCAGTACCGACAATAACTTGAGGACCCCTCTTCAGATTCTTCTCAAAGTTCATATGCCGATACCATGCCATGAGATGTCGTTTGGGATTGCGTTTTGCCTGCTTGTACCTACAGGTGGTGACACTTGGTGGCAAAGTCTAAATTTGGTTTCCAGGGAATAGGTTGAGGATGCCTTCAGATTCTGGTCAAATTTAGTTTGCAGATAATATGCCTTGAGATGTCGCTTGGGGTTGCATTTTGGTTACATAATTTTCATGCTACACCGTGAGGAAAATATATTACAGCAGCAATCAACATTCAGTCAGCCTGTCTGAGTTGATCTCGAAACCTGGGGAGGCGGAAAGAAGTAACTGTTGCCACCCTCATGTATATTTCCCTTGAGACCGAGAACGCTTATAAATATTGCTGCCATTTTGGCGGGGGACCTAGCATCCTCTGACTGCTTGTTTTAATGTTAATTTCATGTTCATGTCCCTCAATGGGCGTTAAATGCACTTTCCGATCCTTTTCCTGTGTCTAGTCACTCTCTCAGACCCCAAAATAGTTATCCTGAAAATGTTTGACAGACTTTTGACCGAAAAAACCCCCCAACATTGCGGGCCTCCAAAGCTGTGTCCATTCAATGGCAATATATAGACAAGTGCTAGAACATGTTACTTCTATGTTTCATGTTCTCGGTCCCCATTGGGTGTTAAATGTTCTTTTGATTTCTTCTTGGTTTTAAAGTCCCTTTTCTGACATAAAGTTCTGTTAGCTATCCTGACGTAATTTGATGGCCTTCCAATAAAAAATCCCGGCCTCCAACAGGCGTAAGATGCCCTTTTTGGGATTGTTCTTTTTAGTTTCACTCTGACTGACTCCAACACTCTTCAGATGAAGTTTCGTACCATTCCGTCCAAAAATGTTGGCTGTATACGGCGGTCACAAATATACAAACGGAGACATGCAGAACTAAACACAAGTCCTCGGCCCGTGTAACACTTGTTAATTCAGCTATTCTTCTCTCGAACTTAAAAGTAGAAAGATTGAAATTGAAGCGATATGCAAGAGGTGAGAAAAATTGATGTCTGGCATCTAAAAAGCAACCATATGACTTAACAGGAAAGCTTCCCTCGGCACCTCACCTGCAGACCCGAGAATACGGTGGATTCTCGGTCGTAGCCTTAGTATCTCAGCCGCGCTCTTATTGCAGCTGTTAATGTGGATACTATGAAGTATCCCCACGGCCCCTGACAACGGCTTAAGCGGAATTAGATATGCTAGCTCGGGAGCTGTGATGACAGATCAGCTAAAACATATAACTCATCGAATGGTAATGGATGAGCATCGAGGACGTCTGATGAAGTAAACGCTTCAACATGGGGTGAACCTGGTAAATGCAAGAATACCCTAAAAAACTGCCCAGTCTTGGGCATTTCCATCTTTTCCCCATTTTACGAGATGAAAAGCTGAATTGTCAAGTTTTACATGGATAAGGGGCGATTGCTTCCTTTTACACAGGCGATTATGTAAACCTAATTGGTATAGGTGGTTTCAGCCACCCGGCTCTCCCTTCTCAAGGAACTTTTCCCTGATACTCCAAAATGAAGAAACGTCGAGAGCTGTAACTTAGAGCAGTTATAGCTTATGATACTGATGTTATTTTGAGCCTGTTGCATAAAACTCGGAGCACAGCTTCATAAGTAAATTCATAATGGATAACATTAGGGTGTACCAGAAAGTTCTGTTTTCGTCGTATTCCTTCAAAGTTAATGTGTTGTTCTTCGTAAAAGTGCTCAAAAGTATTTTATCTCAAATAAGATGATTATTTACTAATTTACCAGGCAGTTTCAGCGAAGAAAATTCCACAAATAAAAAATTGGAAAAATCGGTCCGAAATTTTTTCCGCAAAATGACTTATTTTTGGAATATGATGTCACTGTGATGTCATCATGGCCGCCATCTTGGAATTTGTGACGCTTGCACCAGTGATCCAGTGTGCCAAGTTTCAGCTTCCCAGCAGGAAGGATAATGAAAATAACGAAGCTGTTTCGAGGCTAACTATTCTTTAAATAACAATATTGCCCCTCAGATGCCCTTTTGGGGGCCAGAGGGTATCACAGAGCCCAGAGCAAAGGGCATTCTATATTGTTCTATATGCCTCAAGTGATGGGTGTGCCAAGTTTGGTGCTTTGGTCCAGCGTGTCACGATCTTCCCAAAATATGGCCCTAAGCCACCTCACTACATCCCATCAAGTTCATCTGTTCACATGAGTTGTAAGTACATTGTGTAAATTACATGTACAGGAGATATTTGAGAAACCAGCCAATAATTATGGGGTTTTTTTTGTACTTCTTATTTGTGTGATCTTGGAGTTTGGTGCTTTTAGTGTCCCTTTGATACGGGATTTTGAGAAGGGTGCTTTTCTCTTTATTTATAAATGAATTTAGCCTACCAGTTTCATAATAATGAACAACATGAATATTTTTCTTATCACTTCCTGTGTTGCAAGTGGCAGTCTGACCCCACCGTGTCATGTGATACAGCTATTCCATGGTTTTCACCATTTCAAGTCTTGGGTATTGCCGACTACTATAGAAAGGAAATGTAGGAATAATGAATTAGGCCATATCCAGGATGCTTTTGGGACCACCAGTTCATGCTTTTTAGGGACAATTGTGAAATGCAGCAGTTGTCATATAGGCGCAAGTACATTCAGCTGTCGTCAAAAAAAGAATTTCTGTGTCAGTAATTAAAAGAAAATTCTGTTCAACAGTTTACAGTTGAGAATTTGGATGGGCATACAATGTATTTTTCACAGGGAATTGCAGGCGTTGTAATGACACTGGATAGACATGTGAACGTGATTATCGACATTTACATGTATCTCATTTTTGATATTCATTGGTAAGTGTCTTGTCATCTGTGCTGTTAAATATTAAACTGTAGAGTGGGATAATTTACTGAAATCAACTCACCCTCTTGGCAGACTTATCTTCTTCCACTGCACCACCAGAGGAAGCTTCTACAAAATAAATACAAAATACTCATTATTTTACACATTCATATTACATGTACAGATCAAATGGTTGTCTCATAAAAGACATCTGAAATGTCAAAACTTCTAATTGTACATGTACATGGCATTAGTAAATGTAAAATGGGGGGTCATTACACACCAATTTTGTAATGGATCCAAGAGTTGAACTGCCATCACTCCCTCTCCCAGTGAATGAATGACCAATGTGCATGTATCAGCTGAGTTTTATACAACTGTTCATCACAGGATATCTTTCAGTATTAAAGTACTCGATTGATCAATTGAAATTTCCAAAATGAAATCCATCATCTGATTGGCTCATTGAGAAAAATGGAAGAACATTCGGCCAATAATAACGTTTCTGTAAGGTTGCATCACCAGGAGAGAACGATGAAGGTTCATCACTTGGGTTACGATGATATCAAACATGTATACATACATGTAAAGTGAAAGTGAAGTGAAGAAAAATACACTTTCTAAACTGATACAGCTTTTCAACATTTCAATATAAAATAGATAGGGCAGCAATTCTAGACTACAGATAGAGGCATTATTTTCAATAGACCATTGAATAAAAGGTCAATACCAGTTCATATGTATTATGTGGATAACAAAATAATAACTGTTCTACATCTGATACATGAAGTAAAATATCTGCCATACTTTTACTGCTTTAAACAGGCAAATTTTAATTTTAACTGACATCTGCAATATAAGGACCACAATGTGTTGACCATGTTGACAGATCTATTAATTTATGTCTTCATACATACATGTACATGCATTGCGGAGATGATAGTAAATAAATGTCATTCACAGTGTACGAGGATAATACTACATGTATTTCAAGATTAATATTCATTATTAAGATTATCATGAAAGACAATGATAGTCATCAAAGGTGTTAGATGTGAATTAGTTAAACATGTCAAACAACACAGCAAACGTCAGGTGCACCAATCTCAGAGGTAAATGTATTTTCCATCACCATGCACAACAGCTGCAAACAAGTGGTCAATGTAAACAGTCTGTGTCTACATGTACAATGTACAGATATTCCTGTACCTCAACTATTACAGGTCCTATTTGGATGGCATGTACAAGTAGGCTACAGATATTCCTGTACCTCAACTATTACAGGTCCTATTTGGTTTTATTCAGAACATTGATTCTGTTAAGATACATTGCATTTAAATCTGTTAATTCTAGATTTGTTTGATTTTCTCTCAATCACTGTCAGTTCAAGATAGAAAAATACACAGAGAGACAAAGTATTTGATAAATATTCCATGGATGGTCCCCTTTCTTCCGATCACAAGAACAATGTACTCTACATGATATGATAAATGAGGGAGGGACATGCCATGTGGTTGTTAAAGTTATCTTTCGCTTCCCCTTTGTATTTTGCCTGTAAGACTCCTGAACCCTGCACATCTCTTTCAAATCTTATGGACATGTAAATGTACATGTGGATGATGACCAAAAGTCATTTGATATTCGGAGTGAATCAACAGGAAAAGAATTGTACACATACATGTAGACACAGACATACATGTAACTTTACAATAGACAATACAAGTGAACGAAAGCACGCAGGTACAGCAAAACAAAACAGAAATTAAATGCAAAGCCAACTCATTCCAATTCCATATTTGTTTAAATATTTTATTGAATATGCAGTCAGAGATCTACATACACCATACATATCCTTTAAATGGAGAGAAACATGCATAGAACATTTAGAAACTTGTAGATTTAGGTTGCATCGAGAAATCTGTGAACATCATGTGCATATTATTGTATGCATGTGTATTATTTCTTCTGGGTGAACTGACCATCACGGGACACCTAGATATTGTTACAATGTATACAATAAATGTACAGTGATAAGAAATGTACAAAATACATGTAGAGTGATAAGAAAAAATAAACTGCTATGATAAATGAATTTCTTAACTAGTCAAATTGCTTCAACAAACAAGTCTTACATTGGCGCCCAACATGGGGCATTGTTTATGAAGTCATCAAGTGATCTTGAGCACCTGTAATCTTTTTTATTAAAATGGAAAATGGCAGAAGAGCTCCAGTAAATGGTACAGATACATATATTGTCCGAAGCATTCCTGGTTGAAACCTAGAGTTACACTTGGCCAGATGTTAATTAACACAGGGATGGAAATTATTTCCTGGGTTGTGGTCACAATGACCTTGATCTATGATGCAAGTATCAATCATGGGTAATTTGTGCCTAGCAGGTAATATATCCTTCAATTGGGATCAGCAGGTTGTACAAATGCTACAACCCACTGAAATAAGCAGACATTTGTGGCCAGTCTACAAGAACGAGCTTACCTTCCCCAAATCAGCAAATGAAAGGAAACCTGGCACAACATAATGATGAAAACCTTTGTTCATGACAGAGGCAAAGAAAATAAGAGGCGAACAGAAGCATGTTACATGCACACATCAAAATTATTTTCATATACTGTGTGTAAAGGTGTAAAATATTGGGAACGATGTTCATCTCAGTGTACAGTTCAAGGACATGCAAAGCATAATTTTGTAAGCAAGCACAAAATACAAGTGATTCTGTTTTACCCAATCCATGATAAATGAAAGGCATTACCATTCTTGTACATTCAAGAACCCAAACACAAATTCGAACAGTCATTCTGTATGTGGTCAAATATCAAAAAGCCTGATGTGAAACACAAACAACACATATTGGTGACAAGCATGCACTTGGTGATATAACCTTTTGATGCTGTGGGTATCCGCCGTGGTGGTGTGGACCTCACTCGGGTTGGAGTCGCTGTGCTGCTGGCACTCCGTCGTAGTTCCACTGCACTGCTGCGAGCGCTTTGCACCTGTCGTGTTTCAGTGGTAGATTTTTTCGCGATTTTTGCAGTGGACACTTGCGTTGCCCTTGTCAGTGGTGGTCTCGGTGCTGTCTCGCTTCTTACTGGGACTGAACTAGCTTTCTGGAGAGCTGGAATCTTTCTCTCTGATCTTGCAGATGTTGGCATCTTTGACTTAACATCTCTTGGGCTCTTTTTAGCTCCAACCATAGAGGCTGATGAAGGTTTCTTTTTTTCCGATTCCTGCTTCTCGCTGGCCGTACCTTTTTCCTCAACCTGTGAGACCATTGCTGGTGTCTCTGGCTGGGTCTCTTCAGACTTGGGTTTTACCTCTGGCTCCTGGCTGGGCGCAATGTTGTCTATTGGCACATTGTCCACAATTTGGAGCTGGTCCACAGATGAGCCAACCTCCACTACGCTGTCCCCGTTACTACTAATAATAGCTTCATCAGTTTCAGACTTGTCTTCTGTATTGGACTTTTCAATAGGCACCACTTCCACATCTACCGGGCTTCCATTCTGAATAATTTCCTCACTGCCAACAAATAAATTAATGCTGGATTGGGGTTCCATTTCATCACGGCTCTTTTCTATGGCAACTGGGTCAACACTGCTCTCCAAGGTGTGCTCAGATGCAAATAGGTTTGAATTGTCTGTGTGCACAATTTCTGATTCTTGTAAGATGTCCTTGTCAACATCAAAGGGGTTAAGACTAGATAATTCTGACTCGTCTCCAATGAAACTTCTCTGCATAATGTCATCATTTCTCAAATGATGGATGTTTACAAGGTCGAGTTCTGGGTCAGCGACAGGTTGATCTTGTTCAACTTGTATATTGTCCACCAAGAATGGATTTGTTGGAATTTCTGAGGCTGGCTTTTGATTATTGTCTGCCCCACCAGCACCAAAGTCAAAGTCAATGAGCACGCCTTCTGTATTTGGCTTGCCTCCTTCCGCAACTTCCGTCTCCAACGATGCATGTTCCTGACTTTGTGTCAGAATTGGGTCGGGTAGTGTGCTATCAATTTCATATTTTTTTGTGTCCGTCTCTTCTTGCGAGTGACTGTCAGGTTGCTGTGGCTTGGACTCTAAACTAAGAAGATCACCTGTGAAGTTACTACCGCTTATTTCCCGATCATATCCATTTAGACCATTAATAATTTCTGTTGTATCTGTATCAATAATTTTGGTAGATTCTTGGCAAGATGAAGACATCATCTTCCCTTCTTCATACACTTGATGGTCCATTGTCAAGTCATGTCCTAGAAAATAACATGTTATTGAAACCATGAAAATCAACAAAGAGGATTCAAATTGAATTCAGCATAAATTCAACATACAACAAAGACAGAACAAGTTTTAGTTTTGATAGAACAGTGCAAAACCAACCAAACAAACCCGTTGTTGACATACCATTTGTTTTTCTGAAAAACAAAGATACATTATACATGTAGTATGTTAAAGAAATGATTCCACAACTTTGCTTCAGGACATCTGGATATACAATGTAGTGGTATCAGGGTATACACATACATGTACATATAGCCATCATCACTGCTTTGCCGTAGATTGTTACTCTGTATTTTCTGATAGTGCATGTAAAATGAATTACATATCATACCAAAATTGCATCTTTGTATTCTTTGTATTGTATTAAAGGTGAAAACTAAAATGACTGTTTGGTACATACATTGTACATGAAGCAAAATGCCCTGTTGGTATGGTTGGCATGATACATGTAAGAGAAAACATGTCCACATCAGTGGAGTACTCTGTACATGTTTCACAGAGGTTAACAATTTTTCTCTAGGACAATGACAGTATGCACAAACAACTACCGACAGTCCACTCTGGTATCTGGTTCCATGATTACAAAGAGGACGTGTCCTCTACTATATAGCACCATGATATCAGAGTGGACATGTTCTCTACTATATGGCTTCATGATTACAGAGTGGACGTGTTCTCTAAGATGAACATAGGATGTAGGAAAGAGCGGGGAAACTTGGGATAGGGGTGAAGTTGGGCATTTGCATTATGTCCATTATCTACCAATCAATAAGGGACAATTTGTGTGCACGTGTTGCCCTCTTCCTCCCTATCAATATTGTGAAAGGTGAGGTGTTTGGACCAGATACATGCGACTATTTATTTGTTTTCATGTTTTCCGGCCAAAAAAGCTTTCTTCACAATGTACTTAGTAGTTATATCAATAGTTCGAATACCTATTAAACTGTAACACATGCCGTGGAATGTCAGTCATGAATAGTGTCCACAGCCTTAGAAAAAATAGGTTTGCAAATTATACATGTATACTTGGGGAGAGTTGGAACAGGAGTGCCACATCTCTCTGATGGGTGGTTCAGTTCACCCTCTTATCTTCCATTTATGCATTTTCGTGTGTTGTGGTTGTCTGTTGCCTATCATATCATCTAGTTGAGGTCAACAAGTTGTCCTTTTCAATAAACAAATGTGTTCAAAGTTCATGTTACATGTAGTTGTCATTTTTGTGTGTTCCATTTCTGACAGTGGACATCTTGGATTACGCAGGTAACTCATGAAAAGCAATCCCAACCATTCTCTAACTGATGTACAGCCACTCCCCAAGTTTGTAGGTGATCACTTTAATCGTTCTCGAGTTATCGTCAAGATATAGTCCAACTGCTGAAAATCCAAGATGACTGGCAGTCATCTTCGATTGTAACTTAAGAGCAATTGATGATCCCAACCATCCACTTTGAAGTTGATCGGTTCAATATTTCTCAATTTATTGGTCAGACAAGAATGTGTACATGTAAATGGCTGACAGTAGCCATCTTGTATTATGCAGGTAACTCGAAAGCTATGCAGGTAACTCGAAAGCAATCCCAACTGTCCTCTCACTGATGTTAAGCCGCTCTTTATTTGAAGTCAATCGGTTCAATCATTCTCTAGTTATAGTCCCGACAAGATTAAACTGCTGAAAATCCCAGATGGCTGGCGACCATCTTAGATCACACAAGTAATTAAAAAGAAATCTCAACCATCCTCTCGATGAGTTGATCGGTTGAATTCAATAGTTCATGAGTTATTGAATGTGTAAAGATCCAGCTGCTGAACATCCAAAATGGCTGATGGTGGCCATCTTGGATTACACAGGTATGTGAAAAGCAATTCCAACTATAGTCTCACCAATGTCAAAACACTCTCAAAATTTTATGTCAATTTGGGGAGGGGGGGGGGGGCACCTGAATATTGTCATGTGAATACAGGCACACATGTATTATATACATACTGGTTACCAGTTTCACAAATGCCCTGGATATGTCCCAGGCCACCTCTATTCAACTGTTTCAAGTGGAATACTGAACAGCTAGAATCAGATAAGCTATATAAACGGATATCCAATTTAGCTGCTATGAATCCAGGTTATTTTACCAAAATTCAAAAGGATACATAAACATGTGAGCAGGTATGGCCCACAGGCAAATAAAGAAACCAAGTGAACCAGTACAACAGAAGCGTGACTGATATTTCATCCTTGGAGATAAGCTGATATTATCAGAAGGAAACCACATGTCATAAATATGCAATGATGTATCGAAGCCGCTAATTAGAGTAGGGCCACAATAGGGAGGACAATTAGACAATAAGAAACTCGTACAAGGTTTATAATATTCATAATTTACTTTGTGTAGGTAATCTAAGTGTTTGTACTGTTGTTACATGTAGTTAATCATTTTGTGGGTGTACAGTGTACATGTATAGCTTTTTGGTACATGTATTTATTTAAAAAAAATATATATGAGAAGGAATAAAAATCAAATCAAAAGAATTTATCGAAATCAATAATTTAATCTAGTCTCCTGCATGTACATGTACATTTTTATATGTTAATTTACAAGAGCTTACATGTATACATGCATTTTTAGCGGAGATCATTGGTGGAGCTACATTTTAATACATGTGTCTACAGATGTAAGTCAATTTTAGCATTGAGTACATTTCCAGTACTTTAATTTTGTCATCTCATTGATACATGTACAGACAAACTTTCAGTCTTAAAATTCAAATTGAAGTTACAATCACTGACTGTTGTACAGCATTTAACAATATACAAACAAGGGGGAAGAGGGCCTCAGGGAAGAACAATTTCACATTTCACGGACTCCTCGGTAAATATAGTTTATTATTTATATTAAGCTAGATTTCCTTTTTTTCTGTTCTCAAAGTCAACCCTGGAGTATGTGTACATGTATACTAGTCTGGATTTGGACAATGAGATCTGAGATAAGCAAATTCAAAATGATTCATTTTATCAGCAAGTGAGTGAGTGAAAACGATTAAACATCGCTTTCAACACTAATTCAGTCATATCACAATGTTTGGTTCCTAATCCTTTTCACACCCGGAAACCACACAGGTAGGGTCCTACATGTATTCGTTTTAACACCCGGGACCCCACGGGTACCCCATGCAGTCAGTTGCCTCTTGCGCCAAGCTCTCTGAGAAGCTTAGGCCTATTCTTACCATGACCTGGAGTGCACACAATGACTCCCCAGGTCAATCCCCGGGAGCCTCACAGTGTCATTTCATCAGAATTTTACAGACATAATACCTCAACATACATGACATATAAGCAGAATAAGCACTTTTGATCAAACAGCCAAATTTTGAACAGACAGTTCTGATGTCAGACGCTGATACAAGGTAAGTTATGCCAAGTTAAAATATATACTTCTTGCAAAAAATATGGAACTACATTGTATATAGAAGAGACTCGTGTGTTACGTTTCATTTACAGTGAACACAAAGGCCAGTAAATTAGAGTGTGGACACTTATAAAAAAACCATTGATCATTGATATGGTTGAGAAGATACATCAAGCCATCAAGGTGCATAATGTAGATTCTTCAATCAGTCTGCTGACATTTGACACATTTCTAGTATATGGCTCGGTCCCATCCAATTATGTACATATATCCTTTAGTTGTTATACATGGTTTTCATTAATTATATCCTATCTGACAGCACTCAGAAAGGTCACATGTACATGTACGATGTCTAATTTTATATGTTTCCAGTATTCCTATTATGCACCTGTACATGAACAAGTAGTGTACCGTACATTAGCAGGCCTGTATTTGGATAGCAAGAAAATACTGGACAGCACTTGGCTGTAAATAATACATGTATGCTTTGTCATGTCTTTATTGCTACCAATTCCAGGTCTTACGAAATAAAATAAAAAGTCCTACCCTGAACTGGAACTGCACTGGTCGCACTGTCAGCCATTGTAGAGAATGTCCACGGCTACCGAGTCTCCTCGTGAAGATGGGTGACTACAGTCCGGTGTTTATGATTCTGACAGCAATGATACAAATGGATCCAAAATGGCGGAGAGAATGGTCATGGACTCTTGGAGGCGACTCGATTTTGACCTCGCTCCTGCGCTCTGTACATGTACAGCAGGCCTATCAACAACGGCAGAAGGACACCTTACTCCAGCAGCCTGCCCTGTAAAATATTCAATAGAGAAAAGATGGCCGATACAGAATAATCAGTCTGAGAATAATGGAGCCTGCAGTAAACCTTGGTATCCAAAATAATCAATACAGCTTCAGGGCGACTCGATGGCAGTCTCCAAGAATATTGATGACTGGGTGTTTTGATATAGGGCTATGAGGAACAACAACAGATCTGCACATGCATGTACTCGCGTCAATATACGACAACTGTGTTAAACTGAATATGTAATTTATTCCAGCCAGCCGGGCATAATGATTAGTCCTGCCGTCACCAAATATACATAATTTATGTGGAATGTCTGACAGACTGAATAAAGAGCAGCCCAATATGACCTCGTACAATAACAATGGAACAGCCTGCCACACATGGACAAAGGCAGCATGACATGCATTCAGAGAAAAAGAAATGGTAAAGTCATACACATGTAGTTGGAACATGGAGTTTGATGAAAATCCATTGCTCTCGATCAAAATCACTTTATATTTAATCTGCATACAAGTGAATTTCCCTCTATTCATCATGGGTACATGTACATCTAAATGACGATAACTTGGTTTGGCTGATCGACACAATGATCGAAGCAATCAATAGGTCTAAATTTCATGCGTGACAAACATGTATTGCACAGAAACACTGATGATGCAGAAGCCTTAATGTGACCTTAATTCATGAATGTCACAATCTATGATGGTCATATGGTTCATGGTTGGACAATTTTTATCTCACACTTGTACATGTACAAATTCATTTCTTGCCTACAGGTACATGTACATGTAGATGTGTTTATTTGCTTGTTGTTTTTTTAAGGGGTGGGGAATCTGATTGTTTTTTTATTTCTCTCATTAGTCTGCAATAAGCATATTGCTATATATCACATTTACATTGAATAGTAAACTCTGTTCCAATACATCTCTCTTCAATGACCTGTATCAGGATTGTGATGCAGACAGTTGACAGATGTCACAGTCTTTATCCTAACAGATCTCTACCAGTGCAAACGATCTCTACCATCTGCACAACAATCTCCACCAGCTAATATTATGGGTTTACGAGCAGTGGTATGTACCAATTTTAGCTTATTTTGCCAGGAAGACCTGAGTAATACTCGGAATGATATAGTGCAGCGTACGCCTAAATATACGAGGAAATATATTTCGTTCTTGTTTCAAACGTGCGTCCTCTGATTATTTCATAATCAGGGACACCGATCGCCCCATCGACGATTCAGTATTGAGAATGTGATGAAATTTACCGGTCTTTAATGTCTTGAATTGAAATTCTGATAGAAAGGGGCTACTTTATAAAGAAATATTGTCAAATTCCAGTCAGATTTCACATATACGGGTAAAAATAAGCAAGTTTATGTGAAAATATGTGTGCACAATGTACTTTTCGGAAATTACAATTACAACGATCTCTACCAATTCCTGACAACTATCTCTACAGGTTCGGTGCATGGAATGTGTTGGACAAAGATCTACAAACCAAGTCGTATGAACAGGCCTAGAACCAGAGATATAATGTGCGGATTTGTCTGATGCCAAGTTGCGCACGCATGCACGAAAGATGATCGAGTCAGTTCGGTCTCGTCATTGGGAGCTCGGAAAATTACGTACCGGTACACAATGTGCATGACCTTAGTCCGAAGGTTCGAAGTGAGAACGAAGAAATTGGCTGATATGATGAAGATGATCTCAACACTCTTAAAATGAAAGCGTTTTATTTAACATTATTAATGTCCGAGGTGTTACACCATCATATAAACTGTTATATTTGTAACACTCTCAGAAAGTGTTGAAAAAATATCTAACATTATGCTACACTTTACTAGGCTGAATTTAACACTTGTATAGTGTTGTATTGCTCATCATACTGCAATATAATGTGGGATATAAAAAAAAAAATTTCAACGCTTTTTGTCAATTCTCGAACATTTATAGTGTTACATACTACAATTTCAATTTAACACTTTCTGAGAGTGGAAAAGTTGTCGAGTCCAGTGGCCAACCCTAGATTTTGTGGTGTGAATAGCGGGGGTGTTGATCAGTAGAACTTAAATAAATTAAATGGTCTCAGATCTAGATTTTTCTGTATATACATGTACCCGCGAATATCACCACGTCACAGGTGTTTTTGCCGAAATCATGGAAAATACATTTTCTGCGCAGCAAGGCAAGGAATTCAAAGCATAG